>WSPJ01000198.1:0-25694 GCA_009764595.1 Geothlypis trichas
CAAGCAGTGGCTCTGGCCCTGTGGCCATGGTGGGGCTGTGGGAGTGACCCTGTCTAAATTCCAGGCGTCCCAAAGCTGCTCCATCCCTGTTCTCCTCACCTGCCTGAAAGGCTGAGGGTTTGCAGGAATAGTGGTTAAGCCACCAGAGTGCTGCTGTGGACCCGAGACCTGCCTGAGGTCAGGCACGGCCTTTCTTCCATTCGGGATCATGGAGAGCGGTTGCGGGTGTTGTGCAGGGGGTGTGCCTGGCCCCGGGACACTGCTATGCTGCCAGTGGGCACTGGGATCCAACCTGCTGCCTTGGCGGCTTCTGCCCGCTGCCGCTGGTGGTGCCGGGACCAATTGGTGGCCGTGAGTTTGCAAAAAGGAGCGATTTGCCTCCTCCCTCCCAGCCCGAGGGCCGCCATGGCCCCTGCGGGGATGGAGCTGGAGCGGGGCGCCCCCTGCTGGCCGGGAGTGCTCCTTGCAGCGCCCCCTTCTGGCCGCGGTTAGAACTGCCACAAAAACCAACAGCGCTGAGCGGGAGGGAAAGTTCTGGGTTTGTGTTGTTTGTTCTCTTCTGGTTTGTAAATTTCCCCGAAATGAGCTGTTATCCCTTTTCCTATGCTTTCTTCTGGTAGCCCCATAATCTCGGATATAATAAAGAGTTTTAGGTATGGGTCTTCTTTCCATTCCAGGAACATTCCCACTTTTCTTGGCACACATTTCTCATTTAATGGAGTTGCGAACTTCTGGGTTCCAGTGTGGATGGGACAGACACCCCAAGAGGCACCCAGAGTCTGGTATTTGGCCACCTTATGCTCTGCCTTTTAAGCCACTTAGTCCACCAAGGACCCTCTCCCTAGGTGGCACTTCTGGTAACCCGGCCACTCAGGAGCTGGCTTTGGCAGAGCATCACACTGTCCCCAGTGTGCCATGGCTGACATATTGATGGACAGGCGGGGCCCGGTCTCACCAAAAGCAAGGCCTGACCCACCCCTGCCACACACAACTGTTCCAAAATGTCTCCAGACATCAAACTGTTCCTGTCTCTGACACCACATCCTGTGCCATGGCCTGATCCCAACTTCCAGGGAAAAGGGAAGGCACCAGGATTCCCACAGGGACTTTGTGACATCCTAGTGTGATGATCATGGCAGAGGAGGGGTTTGGGACAGGGGACAAGAGAGTCCAGAGCCTCCTGAAGGCCACTTTGGCCATCAGAGCAAGGAAGATCCAGGACCCTGCCAGGTTCTTCTGGTGTAGAAAATGTGCTGCAAGGAGCCTTTGGGGTTTCTTCCTTTTTTGTGGCTTTCCCTGGAAATCATTCCTTGTGTGGAAATTTGCTCTCTGAACTGTGTTGCTGTTGCTGTTGGTTTTATTCTCTTTCGTTGCTGTTTCAGGAAATTGTTCTTCTCTCAGCCCTTTGGGATCTTTGTGCCCCCACTGGGAGGGAGAGGGGCAGTTTTTAGTGGCAGCACACACACGAGTGGGTGCCCATGGGTGGGGACCCCCAGTGCCCCCCAGTTCCCCCAGTGTCACAGCACATTCCCGTAGATGTCACCGGGTTCCCGCGGTCGCCCCTGGGGTCCCCGCAGCTCCGCGTAGGTCACCTGGGGATCCTGGAGGGTGGTGGCACGGGGGGACACTGCGAGAGACACGGGCTGTGGGATCTGGGTGGGGTGACACTCGTGGGTGACGTGTCCCTCTGCGTGTGTCCCCCCCGTACTCACCCCCTGCCCTCTTGGTGACCACGACGTGGGTGTACAGCACCTCCCCCTCCTCTGGGGGGGCCGGGGGATCCGGGGGGGCCCTGAGGGAATAAAAAGGATGTGGGGGAGGGAATGGGAGGGCTTGGGGGTTGGGGTAAAAGGGGAGAGTGTGGTTTGAGCCCCCACTCACCTTTCCTGGTGCTTCCTGGCAGCTGCAGAGGAAAGAGAGGAGGGGTGACTGTGGGGTCCCAGGGCCCTGACCCCTCTCAGAATTTCTGAACCTCCACTGGACCCTCAATTTCCCTCAGGACCGCCAAGCATCCCTGATGGCCCCTAGAATTCATGAACCTCCCCAGTGGCCCCAAACAACTCAGCCTCAACAACCCAAAACTCAGAAGGAACAGAGACCCCCAAACACCTTCAGAAACCCTTAAAGACCCCCCCAACATCCCTGCAGGACCCTCCAGCACCTCCCCAAACCCTACAGGACACCCAGAGAAGGTAACAATTCTGAGGGTTTGGGTGCCACCCTATGGTTCCCCAACTCTGGGTGCCTCTACAGCTCCCTGGGACCCCCCATCCCCCCATTGTCACCCACCCACACAGTGCCACCAGTGCCAGGTCACAATGAAACCAACGAGCAGGAGCAGGAACAAAAGAGCCCCACCGACCCCTGCGGCCACTGCAAGAAACAGAGGAGGACACATCAGGGTCACCCATCACCCCAGGGGTCCTGCAGTCCCTGGTGACCCTGTGGGACCCCACCTGTGTCCTTGTGTGTCCCTGCATCCTGCGGTGTCACCTCCAGCACACTGGGGGTCATGGTGACATTGGCCACGGGCACTGCGGGGACAGAGACAGGGCTGAGGCCACAGGGAGGGGCTGGCAGCCGGTGTGGGGGGATAGGAATGAACAGGGATGGGTGTGGTGGAGGATGCTGGGGACGGTGTCACACGGCAGAGGGGTGAGGGGACACGATGAGCGATGGAAGGACCCAAGAAATGTGTCAGGGGGACATGGAGGTACCCAGGCAGGGGACCCAGGGAGGCTGTGGGGGCTCCCCGTGCCCATCCCCGCACTCACTGCGCACCGTGACGCGGAGCCGGGCGCTGCTCTTCCGCACGGCCCCACCCTCGGAGCGCACCTGGCAGCTGTAATTCCCCGAGTGGGAGACCCCCACGGCGGGCACCAGCAGCTGCAGGGACCCCTGCGGGCCCCCCAGCACCTGCCCGTCCTGGTAGAACACGTGCAGGAGGGGGGCTCGGGGCCGCAGGGGGCTGGGGGTGCTGAGGCAGCTGAGAGTCAGGGGGGACCCCAGGGTGGGCTCGGGGAGACCCTCAAGCACTGGCACAGGGGAGAGCTCAGGGCAGGAGAGGGGAGGGAGACTTGTGGCCCCGAGTCCCTGGTGAGGGCCTGAGGGGCTGTGACAGTGATGGCTGTGGGGTGCTCACCGTGGACTGTCACTGTCACCGGCGCTGACTCCTTCCACCCCCAGTAATCCACGTGGCCCCTGCAACTGTAGTGGCCACTGTGGTTCAGCTGCAGAGGGAACAGGGACAGCTGGGTCCCATTTTGGAGCCCCCCCACTCCTTTCTCCTCGTGGTAGAAGGACACCGAGGTGACCGTGAGGTTCCGCCAGCCCCGGCAGCGCAGTGTCACCGTGTCCCCCTCCAGCAGTGCCCGTGCTGGCACCTGCAGCACCAGCCAATCTGGGGGACAGAGGGGTCCTGTCACAGCTGATGGCACCAGGACCCCCAATTCTGTCACACACAGAGCACCAGGTGTCCCCAATTTCAACACAATTTCCCCCACTAGGATGCTTTGGGATGTCCCCAGAGCAGGGCACAGGCTCTGGTCACACCAGAGGGTGACCCATGTGTGGAGCCCACCCAGAGCTCTAAAGATCTGGTGGCTGCCAGGCTGGAGACACCCAAATCAAACTCACCCTCTGAGACGATGACAGGAGGGCTGTGCCCGGTGCCGGGTCTGTCACACGTGTAGGTGCCTTTCATGTTGGCCTTCAAGTGATCGCTTCCCTGCTGCCACCAGCACTGCCCGTCCTTGTACCAGGTGGTGGCACCGGCGGTCCCCGAGCCCTGGCAGGTCAGTGTCACCCGGTCCCACAGCACCGCCGGCCTCCAGGGGGGCTCCACCAGGAGCTGGGTGGTCTGGGCACCTGCGGGTGACAGGGGACACCAGCCTGCCAGGGCCAGCGTGGGGCTGGGGACAGCAGGGGTGGGGCCATGGCATCCCCTGAGGACTCACCAGCAAGGCCGAGGGTCTGGGCTGGAAGGGAGAAGGGACAGGGCTGGGTGGGGGTGGCACTAAGGAGACAGCAGCATGGTTGCACAGGGTGTGGAGGCTGTCCCCAGACTTAGTCCCTGTGAGGACAGCACTTCTCTTGGGAAAGGGTGTGGGTGATCCCAAAAAGATTTGGAGAATCCAGGGGACATGTCTTTGTCTCAGCCACCCGTGCACCACATCCCTGTGGCACAGACACCCTGGGAACAGGGACCCCGAGGCCACCCTGGGCTGAGGCAGAACATGGGGACACTGTGGACAGCCCAGCAATGAGGACACCATAGACACAGCCCATGCTGGCCCAGGTCACCCCCACCAGCTCATGATCCCATCCCCATGGCCACATCCTCACTGTTCTTGTCCCCTTCTGTCCCTGCATCCCAGTTCCCTTGTCCCTGTCCCCAGAGGTCCCTGAGCCCAAAGGTGCCAGTCCCCACATTCCTGTCCCCACACCTCCATCCCCAAATTCCTGATCCCTCTTCCTGTCCCCAAAGCCACCCTACATCCCCAGTCTCATCCAGGTCCACTGTGGGTAACATGGACTGGCACTGCTGGCATTGGGGACCTCAGGGGACCCCACAGCCCCCCTGTGCCCCCTCCCCTCCCCATCCCCAGGGTGTCAGGCCCGTGCCCGGGGCACTCACCCCACAGGAGCAGCGCCACCTTCCCGGCCATCCCGCTGTCCCCAGCCATGTGCACTGGCTGTCACTCGCTGCTGTGGCCACCGCTCCCCTGGCTGGCGGCTCTTGGGATGAAGGGGAAGGAAGCGAGGTCACGTCCGTCCCCACGTGTAGGTGGCCCTTGGTGGGGGCAGGGTGGCCACAAGCTGGGCACAGGCTGGGGACATTCTGGGATAGTCTGGGGACATGGTGGGGGATGCTGTTGCCAGGAGTGGGGGGCTCAGGGGATGTGGGGAACCAAGGATGGATTTCCAGGAGAATGAGGGTCCAGGGGAATTGGGGTCTCCATGCCTGGGATGATTCAGGGATGGGGGTGCTGTGGGAACAGGGTCCCCAGGGATTTGGGGTCATGGCATGTGGGTGCCAGGGTTGGGAGTGCAGGGGGAAAAGGGGACCCTCGGGAATAGGGGTTCTGGGGGAAGGAGCAGCCCATGAGGTGGGATCAAGGCCATGGTGGTGCTGGGCAATGGCAGTCCTGGGATGAGGGTCCCCAGGGAGGGGAGACCAAGGCAATGGGGGTCCCGTGGTTGGGTTCCCAGGGGAATGGGGGTGCCTGGGATGGGCTGTGGCTGGGTGGGCACAGGGGTCACAGCTCCTTGATGGGGTGCTTCAGAAATTTGGGTGACCCAGAGCCCAGCACTGCCGCCCTGGGGTGCTCATTTCCTGTGCAGGACTCACATGGGGGTCCTGGGTCGTTCTGCTTCTGTGCCCTCTCCTGCCCTTGAAGTTTTCCTCTCTTTATTTCTCTTTGTTTCTTGTTTTCCTCACTTTTCTGTCAAGTCCCTTCACCCCCGGTTCCTGAGTCAACAATCTTGGGGAGCAGCTGAGAAGGGAAGGAGTTGGGGGTACCCAGGGGAAAGGGAAAATGGGGAGCAGGAGGTGCAGTGAAGGGTGGGGAGGCTGTGGGGGATGGAGCTGTTGGGCTGCGCCCCCTCAACATTTTCACTTTCTTTTTCCTGGACAAGAAGGGAGAGGCCGTTTGTGCTGAGAGTCAGATGGGAAAGGGGGGGGTTCTGTCCTGGGGGGGAACATCCAGGGGGTTCCTGTCCTGAGGAGGATCCTGTCCCAGGGGGTGGCACATCCTGGCATGGGGGGTCCTGTCCCAGGTGTGGCAGTTCCAGAAATGTCCCTGCACATTCCTGGCCGGGTGCCTGTCCCAGGGGTGGCACATCCTGGGGACCCCTGTCAATGCAAGGCTGGGGCCCAGCCATGGCCCAGCCCCACTGCACAGGGATGGCCATTGCCCAGCCCTGCTCTGCCCAGCCCCAGGTGGCAGCCAGCACCTGAGGGTCCCCCCTGCCCCCTTGGCTTTGATTCTGGCAGCTTTAGAGCTGCTGCAGAGGTGAGAATTCTGTGGGTGGAAAAAGGCCTGGCTGTGGTTTGCTCAGCCCTGCAAGAAGCACAAAGCCCAAAGGGAGCCCAAGCAGTGGCTCTGAGAGGGCCTTTGATGGTTTTCAGAGCAGGGCTGGCCGGAAACCCCCCCTGCAGGTGCAGCTGTGGGGAACCAGTCCAGCAGTTGATCATTTGTTCCTCTTGGTAAGGGACTGAGAGAGCCCCAGAACTACTGCAAATCCCACAACAATCTGATGAACAAGCTGACCTGGACTCTCCTTCTTGAGCAAAATCTGCAGCCTTCTGGAACCACATGGAAAGAATGCTCAGATTCTGACTTTGGCCACAAAATTAGACAGAAATGTGTGGGAATATCAAGCAGTGGCTCTGCCCTGTGGCCATTGAGGGGCTGTGGGGAGTGACCCTGTGGGGATGTCAGGTGTCCCCAAAGCTGCTCCATCCCTGCCCTCCTCACCTGAGTGAAAGGCTGAGGGTTTGCCGGAATTCTGGCATGAAGCCACCAGAGGTGCTGCTGTGGACCCGAGACTGTCCAGTTTTAACTTCTGTCTCTGCCCGGACATGCATAGGATGGTTCTGGGGACGCCCGTGCTTCAAAGGACGAGTCTGGACTCCGGTATTTCAGTCTTCGGATTGTTTACTATTTCTTATCTACAGAATTTTCTTTCTGCCCAGCTGGGATCTGACCAGCAAGGCAACCAAGGGCACTCTGACCACTCATGGGGTGGTCGTGTCTTTTTATAGGAAAAACTACGGACATAATATTTACTTCTTATTCCCAATACTTTTCACCCTTGTTAATAAGTGCACCTTCACCCAAAACCAATCCCCAGGTGCCAACATCACCACAGAAGATGGACGACAAGAAGAAGAAAGAAGCATGAGACACGCCCCGATTCCTCCATCTTGACTCCATAACCCCCTGTACCAAAACCCCAAAATATATATTTCACCCTGTAAATGTGTCATTCCTGCACCATTCAAACCCAAGTGATTCTCATCTCTTCATACACATCCCTAGAAGGGTCAAAGTGAAGCCACCAGGAATTTCTGGCAACATTCCAGGACCTCCGAGCCCCCCAAGAGTTCCCTTGGTGACTCTGGACATCCAGAGTGATGTGCTGAGCTCCCACACGAGACCAGCCTGGGGTCAGGCGCTGCCTTCCTTCCATTTGGGATCATGGAGAGCGGTCACGGGTGTTGTGCAGGGCGTGTGCCTGGCCCTGGGGCACTGCTACGCTGCCAGTGGGCACTGGGATCCAACCTGCTGCCTTGGCGGCTTCTGCCCGCTGCCGCTGGTGGTGCCGGGACCGATTGGTGGCCGTGAGTTTGCAAAAGGAGCGATTTGCCCTCGTCCCTCCCGCCCGAGGCCGCCATGGCCCCTGAGGGGATGGAGCTGGAGCGGGGCGCCCCCTGCTGGCCGGGAGTGCTCCCTGCAGCGCCCCCTGCTGGCCGGGAGTGCTCCCTGCAGCGCCCCCTGCTGGCCGCGGTTATAACTGCCACAAAAACCAACAGCGCTGAGCAGGAGGGAAAGTTCTGGGTTTGTGTTGTTTGTTCTCTTCTGGTTTATAAATTTCACAGTAAAGTGCTGCTCTTCCTTTTCCTTCACTTTTGTGTGGACGTGCCATCATTTTTGAAATAAAAAAAAGTTTTAGGTACCCAGGTTCCTCTCCCCAGGTGGCACTTCTGGTCACATGGCCACTCAGGGGCCGGCTTTGGCAGAGTGTCACACTTTCCCCAGTGTGCCATGGCTGACAGAAAGATGGGCAGACAGGGCCCTGTCTCACCAAAAGAAAGACCTGACCCACCTCTGCCACACACTGATTTTCCAAAATGTCTCCAGACATCAAACTTTTCCTGTCTCTGACATCCCACCCTGTGCCAAGGCCTGATCCTGACTGCCCTGGCAAAGGGGGAAGCTCCAGAACTCCCACAGGGCTTTTGTGAGATCGTCGTGTGGGGAACACGACAGAGGAGAGGTTTGCGACGGGAGAAGAGAATCCAGAGCCTCCTGAAGGCCACTTTGGGCATCAGAATGAGGAAGGTCCTGGGCCCTGCCGGGTTCCTCTGGTGGAGGAATCATGCTGCAGGAATCATCTGGGATTTTCCTCTGTTTTGGGGGATTTCCCAGGAAATAATTCCTTTGTGATCCTCTGGACTCTCAAAATTGTTGCTGTTGCTGTTGGTTTTATTCTCTCTCGTTGCTGTTTCAGGAAATTGTTCTTCTCTCAGCTCTTTGGGGTCTTTGTGCCCCCACGATAAGGGTGAGGGGCAGTTTTAGAGGCAGCACACACACGAGTGGGTGCCCATGGGTGGGGACCCCCAGCGCCCCCCAGTTCCCCCCAGTATCATGGCACAATCTCATTGATGTCACTGCACTCCCGTGGTCGCCCCTGGGGTCCCCGCAGCTCCGCGTAGGTCACCCGAGGTGCCTGAGGGACAGTGATGCGGGGGAGCCCTGCAAGACACACCGGCTGTGGAGACCAAAGATGGGGGGTGGGTGACAGCAGTGGGTGACGGGTCACTGTCCCCCCATCCACAGTACTCACGCTGCCCCTGTTTGCTGCTCACAACGTGGGTGTACAGAGCCTCCCCCTCCTGTGGAGGGGCCAGGGACTCGGGGGGGGGCCCTGTGGGGATAAAGGGGATGTGTGGGAGGGGATGGAGAGTTGTGGGGTGGGGGAGTAATGGCTGGACACCCCCACTCACCTTTCCTGGTGCTTCCTGGCAGCTGCAAACGAACGAGGGGAGGGGTGACTGTGGGGTCCCCAGGGCCCTGATGCCTCTCAGGATTCCTGACCCCTACAGGACCCTCAATTTCCCTCAGGAGCCCCAAGAATCTCTGGAGCCCCCCAGAGTTCATGAAGCTCCCCAGTGCCCCTGACCAACTCAGCGTCCAGAACCCAAAGCCCAGCAGAGACAGAGACCCCACAGAAGCCCCCAGGGCCCCTGAAAGAACCCCCAACATCCCTGCAGGACCCTCCAGCACCACCCCATTTATTGTATTTTAAATCCCCGATGTCTCCGGGTGCGTCCTGCCTGGCTTCTTCTACCCTTTGCTGCTGAACCAGAGGCGGCTGCTGCGGTTCTCTCCCACAGAGATACCTCTGGCTGGCTGGAGGCAACAGCTAGGCACTTAGAAAAGTCCAGGCAGGGAAGGAACTCAGTTTACCTTTGGAGAAGAAGCTTCCAGCGGCAGTGAAGAGAAAGGAGCGTGCTCTGTTGTAAGTTTAGTCCAAGGTTTATTGATACATCGTAGATCCCTGTAGCAGTTCCAGGATCTGACCCTAGACCGAACTCTCTGATGGAACCGGATGCAGCAACAGAGGCCGGCCGCATGGTGTGGCGTCCTTTTAAGCCCGGAGCCAGGGGGCGGGGAATGGACAGGTGAAGGCCAACCAGGTGTTAGAGGAGATGGCCCAGGGAGATCTGATTGATAGGCAGCTAGGCAGGAAGGCAAAGGATGATGGGAAATAGATTCACATTTCAGAGGGATTTGGGGAAGAGACAGGAAATTGCTTAACATTGCAACACCCAACCCCTACAGGGCCCCCAGACAAAGTCACAATTGTGGGTCTGTGGGTGCCACCCTATTGCTCCCCCACTTTGGGGGCCTCTACAGCTCGATGAGACCCCCGTGCCCCCATTGTCACCCACCCACACGGTGCCACCGGTGCCAGGCCATAATGACACCCATGAGCAGGAGCAGGAAGAAAAGGGTCCAACCGACCCCTGCAGCCACTGCAAGAAACAGAGGGGGACACATCAGGGTTACCCATCAGCCCAGGTGTCCTGCACTCCCAGGTGACTCTCTGTAACCTCACCTGTATCCCTGTGCCCCCATGGAGTCACCTTCAGTGCCAGCTCTGGGCTGAGTGCCTGGTGCCCATCCAGCTGGTTGGTGGCCACACACTGGTAGGTGCCTGAGTGTCCTTCATCAATGGCCCCGAGTTGCAGGAGTGGACCCCAGGCCACCTCCTGCCCGTTGTGCAGCCAGGTGAAGGTGACAGGGGCTGAGCCCACCTGCACTGAGCAGTGCAGGGTCATGGAGTCACCTGGGTGCAGCTGGTGTGACACGGGAATGAGGGTGATGGTGGCATTGGCCACGGGCACTGTGGGGACACAGAGAGGGCTGAGGCTGGAAGGAGAGGCTGGCAGCCAGTATGAGGATAGGGATGAAGGGGATGGGTGTGATGGGGGATGTCACAGATGGGGTCACACCACGGAGGGGTGAGGGAACAAAGGACAGAGGCCGGGGAACCAAGAAAGGTGTCTGGGGGACATGGAGGTGCCCAGGCATGGGAGCTGTGGAGGCTGTGGGGGCTCCCCGTGCCCATCCCCGCACTCACTGCGCACCGTGACACGGAGCCGGGCGCTGCTCTTCCGCACGGCCCCACCCTCGGAGCGCACCTGGCAGCTGTAATTCCCCGAGTGGGAGACCCCCACGGCGGGCACCAGCAGCTGCAGGGAGCCCCTGCGGGCCCCCCAGCACCTGCCCGTCCCGGTAGAACACGTGCAGGAGGGGGGCTCGGGGCTGCAGGGGGCTGGGGGTGCTGAGGCAGCTGAGAGTCAGGGGGGACCCCAGGGTGGGCTCGGGGGGACCCTCCAGCACCGGCACCCAGATGAGCTCAGGGCAGGAGATGGGGGACTGTGGGAATGATGACCCCGAGTCCCCGGTGAGGGGCTGTGGGCGTGTCGGGGTGGCAGCTGTGGGGTGCTCACCGTGCACTGTCACTGTCACCGGCGCTGATTCCTCCCATGCCCATGATACACTGTAGTTCACCCAGACCTTGCAGTGGTAGCGGCCTCTGTGGTTCAGCTGCAGAGGGGACAGGGACAGCTGGGTCCCATTGTGGAGCCCCCTCAGTTCTGTCTCCTCGTGGTAGAAGAACACCGAAGTGACCAACTTGTCCTGCCTGTACCGGCAGCGCAGTGTCAGCGTGTCCCCCTCCAGCAGTGCCCGCGCCGGCACCTGCAGCACCACCTGGTCTGGGGGGCAGAGGGGTGCCGTCACATCACAGGGGTCTGGGGGGTCCTGCTGTCACCGGGACCCCCATATTGGATCTCAGCCAGTGCACCAGGCTTCCCCAATTTCAACACGAGGGTCTCACCACACTGGGATACTCTGGGATGTCCCTGTGTGTAGGGCATGGGCTCTGGTCACACCAGAGGGTGACCCATGGAGTGGAGCCCCCCAGAGTCCTCGGGGTTCCCTGCAGGTGCCAGGCTGGGGACACAAACCGCCCTCACCGTTTGAGACAATCACAGGGCGGCTGAGCCCACTGCCAGGTCTCTCACACTTGTAGGTGCCACTCTCAGTGACAGTGAAGTTGTTGCCTCCTTCCTGCTCCCAGTGCTGCCCGTCCTTGTACCAGGTGGTGGCACCGGCGGTCCCCGAGCCCTGGCAGGTCAGTGTCACCCGGTCCCACAGCACCGCCGGCCTCCAGGGGGGCTCCACCAGGAGCTGGGTGGTCTGGGCACCTGTGGGTGACAGGGCACACCAGCCTGCCAGGGCCAGTGTGGGGCTGGGGACAGCGGGGTGGGGCCATGGCATCCCCTGAGGACTCACCAGCGAGGCCGAGGGTCTGGGCTGGAAGGGAGAAGGGACAGGGCTGGGTGAGGGTCATGGAGACACTGTGGACACCCCATGTTTGCACTGGCCACCTCCACCAGCAGTACAGCAGCTGTGCCCATGGCCACAACCCCATGGCCCTGTGCCCATGATTCTATTCCAATGGCACCTGTCATCCTGGCCCATCCCCATGCTATGTGGCCCTTGTCCCTGTCCCTGCAGCCCTGTTCCCATGTCCCTGTCGCCACATCTACTCAAGCCCCAAGGCTCCTTCTACCACATCCTTGTCCCCATATATCTATCCCCCTGTACCTGTCCCCACATCCCAGTTCCTCTTTTCCTGTCCCTAAAGCCACCCCAAATCTCTGGTCACACTGGGCTCCATGCCCTGCTGGCATTGGGGACCTCAGGGGACCCCACAGCCCCTCTGTGCCCCCTCCCCTCCCCATCCCCAGGGTGTCAGGCCCGTGCCCGGGGCACTCACCCCACAGGAGCAGCGCCACCTTCCCGGCCATCCCGCTGTCCCCAGCCATGTGCACTGGCTGTCACTCGCTGCTGTGGCCACCGCTCCCCTGGCTGGCGGCTCTTGGGATGAAGGGGAAGGAAGCGAGGTCAGGTCTCGACCTCATGCGTAGGTGGCCCTTGGTGGGGGCAGGGTGGGGACAGGATGGGGACACGGGTGGGTGGGACACAGTGGAACATGAGGCTCCCAGGAGTGGGGGGCTCGGTGGGTTTGGGGAGGCAGGATTGGGGTCCCTGGGAATGGGGGTGGTGAGGAGGGGGAATGTCCGGCCATGGGGGTGCCATGGGAATGGGTGTCCCCATAGCTGGGTGGACTGAGGGATTTGAGTTGATGGGATGGGGGAATGGTGGGTCCTAGGAGGATTTCAGGGGATGGAATGAACGGGAGGGGTTCCTTGGGAATGGGGTCCTGGGCCATGGAGATCCTGGGGAATGTCAGTACCGGGGTGGGGGCTGCAGAGAGGGTGGGATATAAGGAATGGGGGTCTCCTATTTCAGTTCTCAGGGGAATGGGGGTGCCAGGGATGGGCAGTGGCCGGGTGAGTCCGTGGGTCAAAGCTCCTTCCCCGGGTGCCTCAGATTTTGGGGTGAACCAGAGTCAGCACAGCCCCCACACGGTGCCGGCAGCCTGGGGGTCCCCCCAGATAGATTCTGAGCTGCTCTGGGTCTGTGCCCCCCAGCCTCCAGTGACTTTTCCCTCTCTTTATTCCACTTCCATCATTTGACCCCTCAATTTCACAAGCCCCCAATTCGTGCCTTGATGGTCCTGGGCGGCACCAGAGCAGGGAATGGGTTGGGGGAAGCCCAGGGTGGGGGAGGCAGGGGTGAGGGGTCTGAAGGGAGGGCTGGGGAGGCTGTGGAGATGGGGGTGTCTGACAGTGCCCCCCCAAAACTTTCGCCTTCTCTCTGCTGCAGAAGAAGAGGCCGATTGTGCTGAGTGTCAGACAAGGGGCAGGGGGCGGGAGGCAAATGGTCTGTGTTGGGGGGCACATCCAGGGGCTCCTGTCCTGGGGGGATCCTGTCCCAGGGGGGACAAATGCTGGACAAGGGGCTCCTGTCCTGGCGCATGGCAGTTCCGAGGGGCTCCAGACATCTCCATTCTTGCTCATCCCCTGCAGGATCTGAGCCAGCAAGAGCAGCTGGGGAATGGAGCCCCAAACTCCTGCTCCTTGAAGCCAGTGGCCATCCAAGGCTGGGGCCCAGCCATGGCCCAGCCCCACTGCACAGGGATGGCCATTGCCCAGCCCTGCTCTGCCCAGCCCCAGGTGGCAGCCACCACATGAGGCTCCCCCCTGCCCCCTTGACTTGGATTCTGGCAGCTTTAGAGCTGCTGCAGAGGTGAGAATTCTGTGGGGGAAAAAGGCCTGGCTGTGGTTTGCTCAGCCCTGCAAGAAGCACAAACCCCAAAGGGAGCCCAAGCAGTGGCTCTGAGAGGGCCTTTGATGGTTTTCAGAGCAGGGCTGGCTGGAAACCTCCCTTCAGGGGCAGCTGTGAGGGGATCAGTCCGGAAATGCTGCAATTGATTATTTGTTCCTCTTGGTAAGGGACTGAGACAACCCCAGAACTACTTCAAAGACAACATTGTGCTCAACAGGGTGAGCTGGACATTCCTTCTTTAACAAAACCTGCAGCCCTCGGGAACCTCATGGAAAGAATGCTTTGCCTCAGGCTGTGGCAATCAAATAAGAGGGAGAAGTGTGGAAATACCAAGCAGGGGCTCTGGCCATGGCCATGGTGGGGCTGTGGGGAGTGACCCTGTGTGGATTTCAGGCGTCCCCAAAGCTGCTCCATCCCTGCCCTCCTCACCTGACTGAAAGGCTGAGGGTTTGCAGGAATTGTGGTGTAAAGCCACCAGAGGTGCTGCTGTGGACCCAAGACCTGCCTGACATCAGGCGCCGCCTTCCTTCCATTTGGGATCATGGAGAGCAGTCACGGGTGTTGTGCAGGGCGTGTGCCTGGCCCCGGGACACTGCTACGCTGCCAGTGGGCACTGGGATCCAACCTGCTGCCTTGGTGGCTTCTGCCCGCTGCCGCTGGTGGTGCCGGGACCGATTGGTGGCCGTGAGTTTGCAAATGGAGCGATTTGCCCTCGTCCCTCCCGGCCGAGGCCGCCATGGCCCCTGAGGGGATGGAGCTGGAGCGGGGCGCCCCCTGCTGGCCGGGAGTGCTCCCTGCAGCGCCCCCTGCTGGCCGGGAGTGCTCCCTGCAGCGCCCCATGGGTGGGGACCCCCAGTTCCCCCCAGTTCCCCCCAGTGTCACAGCACATTCCCGTAGATGTCACCGGGTGCCCGCGGTCGCCCCTGGGGTCCCCGCAGCTCCGCGTAGGTCACCTGGGGATCCTGGAAGGTGGTGGCACGGGGGGACGCTGTGAGAGACACGGGCTGTGGGATCTGGGTTGGGTGACACTCGTGGGTGACGTGTCCATCTGTGTGTGTCCCCCGTACTCACCCCCTGCCCTCTTGGTGACCACGACGTGGGTGTACAGCACCTTCTCCTCCTCTGGGGGGGCCGGGGGATCCGGGGGGGGCCCTGAGGGAATAAAGGGGATGTGGGGGAGGGAATGGGAGGGCTTGGGGTAAAAGGAGAGAGTGTGGTTTGAGCCCCCCACTCACCTTTCCTGCTGCTTCCTGGCAGCTGCAAAGAGGGGAGGGGAGTCTGTGGGGTCCCAGGGCCCTGACCCCTCTCAGGATTCCTGAACCCCCACTGGACCTTCAGTTTTCCTCTGGACCCCCAAGCATCCCTGAAGGCCCCCAGAATTCATCAATCTCCCCAGTGCCCCCAAACAGCTCATCCTTGAGAACCCAGAGCCCAGAAGGGACAGAGAACTCCCCAAACACTTCCAGGGCCCTTGAAAGAACCCCCAACATCCCTGCAGGACCATCCAGCACCTCCCCAAACCCTGCAGAAGCCCCAGACAAGGTCACAGTTCTGCAATTTTGGGTGCTGCCCAATCGCTCCCCAACTCTGGATGCGTCTACCTCTCCCTGGGACTCCCATTCCCCATTGTCACCCACCCACACGGTGCCACCAGTGACAGCCCCCGATTACACCCAGGAGCAGGGGCAGGAACAAAAGGGCCCCACCGACCCCTGCATCCACTGCAAGAAACAGAGGGGGACACATCAGGGTCACCCATCACCCCAGGAGCCCTGCTTTCCCTGAAGACCCTCTGTGACCCTACCATTGACTCTGTGTGTCCCTGTGTCCCCCGCTGTCACCTCCAGGGCCAGCTCAGGGCTGAGTGCCTGGAAGATGCGGTTCCCGTCCTGTCCCAGCTGGTTGGTGGCCATGCACTGGTGGGTGTCCGAGTGTCCCACATAGATGTCCCTGAGCTCCAGGAGGGGACCCTGGGCCACCTCCTGCCCGTTGTGCAGCCAGGTGAAGGTGACAGGGGCTGAGCCCACCTGCACCGAGCAGCACAGGGTCACGGGGTCACCTGCACGCACCTGGTGTGACAGGGGACCGGGGGTGATGGTGGCATTGGCCACGGGCACTGTGGGGACACAGACAGGGCTGGCACCAGGTGAGGTGGAATGGGGGTGCCATGGGTGGGCTCAGCCCCAGCCCGAGGGTCCCGCTCACCCAGGATGGTGACATTCAGGGGGTCACTCTGGGCCACGCTGTCCCCGTCGCTGACCCAGCACCAGTACTGGCCGCTGTCATTGTCCCCAATGTGGTGCAGCTCCAGGCAGGGGCCAGAGCCCAGAAGTGCCCCTGAGCCCTCCCGGTGCCAGGAGAAGGACAAGGGACCTGTCCCCACAGCCACTGTGCAGCTCAGCACCAGGCTGTCCCCGAGTGCCACCTGTCCCCCGGGGACCTGCACTGACAGGGACACCCCCGAGGACGGCACCCCTGTGGCATCGGGGGGAAGAGAAGGGGACAGTGAGGGACCCGGGGGATCAGGGAGGGAGAGACGGATCCCAGTTAGAGAGAGGGGGCAAAGAGATTGTGAGGGCTTGAAAGAGACTCCAAGGAAGGATGGGGGGCTCAGGGAGGAGCCACCTGGTGAAGGAGGGGGCTGACACCGGGGAGGGCACAGGTACCCAAAGGAGGGGATGGTGAGACCTGGGGAATGTGATGGGACTTCAAAAAGGGGTGAGGGGATCTAGGGAGGGGCGAAGGGACCCGGTGAGGGATGGGGTCTCCTGGCACTGATGGAGGTCCTTAGACGGTGATGGGGGACCCAAGCAAACTGTGAGGTCTCCCCGTGCCCATCCCCGCACTCACTGCGCACCGTGACACGGAGCCGGGCGCTGCTCTTCCGCACGGCCCCACCCTCGGAGCGCACCTGGCAGCTGTAATTCCCCGAGTGGGAGACCCCCACGGCGGGCACCAGCAGCTGCAGGGACCCCTGCGGGCCCCCCAGCACCTGCCCGTCCCGGTAGAACACGTGCAGGAGAGGGGCTCGGGGCCGCAGGGGGCTGGGGGTGCTGAGGCAGCTGAGAGTCAGGGGGGACCCCAGGGTGGGCTTGGGGGGACCCTCCAGCACTGGCACAGGGGAGAGCTCAGGGAAGGCGAGGGGATGTGAGGATTGGACTCTGAGTCCACTGGGAAGGGGCTTTGGGGTTGCCAAGATGTTGGAGTTCCAGCTGTGGGGATGCTCACTGTGCACTGACACTGTCACTGCTGCTGACTGCGAAATAAAGGATCCCACCAAGCCCATGCAGCAGTAGCAGCCGCTGTGGTTCAGCTGCAGCAGGGACAGGGACAGCTCGGTTCCCCTGAGGAACCTGGCCAGATCCTTCTCCTCCTGGCAAAATCGCACCCTGGTGACCGAGTTGTCCTGCCAGCCCTGGTGATAGTGGAACACTGGAAAATGTCAAAGATAGAACTCTAAGATGTTAGGCTTTGTGCTTTTCTCAGAACACTGCACCTGCATAAGCAGTATGATAAATGATATAATTGTTAGATGTGATGATTGTTTAGTAATTAAGTATAATTATTATACCGTAAGAATCTACGTATACAATAGAACAATGTAAGTTTAATAATTAACATGAAAGTTATGTAACGATAGAGTATAAAACACGTTCACCTCGAATGTATGGTCGGAATTAGATTTGGGTTGTAATACCCCAATTCCCAGAGCTCTTAATAAAAAGCACCGCATATAATCACTCCGTGATTATGTGTTTTTGAACGCTAACATTTTGCCGTCCCAGATGGGACCCTGTGAGTGCTGCTGAGCGAGTTCGCGACTCGATCATGCTCCAGCCGGCACCGAGGGATTCTCGGGGAGCCCATCGACCGCGACCGCTTCCGCCGCTCACAACGTCCCCTGGAGAAAGGTAAGGTGCTTTTATCCTGGTCCGGGTGCCTGCCAATAAGACGCGGCGAAAGCTGCGCTTGGTTGGGCTAAAGGAATTCCTGGTGGTACAAGCCTAGGCGCCGTTCCGTAAGACAATCGCAAAAGCGTTGTGTGTTCGGCAATCTGTGGTATATCTGGTATGGAGAAACTTAAAGGGATTTTGGACAGTAACACCCCTATCCCGCAAAATTCTCCTTTGGGGTGCTTATTAGCACATTGGAAACAGGGTAATTTTGGGAAAGAATTATGTATAACTAAGTTGATTGATTATTGTAATTCATGGTGGCCAGAATATGCCCTGGAAAACAGAAAAAAAAAAAAAAAAAAAAAAAAGTTACGGTACTCTGCAATATAACACTATTTCACAGTTAATGTTGCTTTGTAAACAAGAAGGAAAATGGGATGATTTGTTTTTCTATTTGCGGGGAAAGCCAGAATGGCAGGATGAATGTGGATTATTGGTGGTTAAAACATCTGCAAATAATAAGTGTGGGGTTTGTGAGGAACGTTGTTTAGAACACTTGGTGTTGAAAGAAAGCCTGAATAGGGAAAATTATACAGATACTGATTTACAGGTAGCTCCAATAGGAACAAGAGCACCTAACCCTATCCCACCTGTTTCATCTGTCCCTATCCCACTGCCTGCTCCTAACCCACCTAGCCCTGAACCTGTCTCATCTAGTACACCCTTCCCTCTTTATCCTCCTCTCTCATCATCACCTGATCCCTCTTCCTCAGAAGACGAGCAAAATGTAACTGTGGTAGAAAGGAGAGAGAGAGAGAGTCAACAACCCCGATAGCCCACAGAACCAGGAGTCGGTCTACCCTTGCCCCAGTTATGGATAGAAAAGACATAGGCAGACAAAAACGGACTGTAATTGCCCCCTTACAGCAAGATGTAGGAATAGAAGGGCCAGTATTTGTAAAAGTGCCTTTTACTCCGGCAGATTTAGTTATTTGGAAACAAACAGCCAGAACTTATAGAGAAAATCCTGATAAAATGGCACGGGTAGTAAAAATGGTTATAAAAACTCAAAATCCTGACTGGGATGACATACAAGTAATATTAGATACTCTGATGAATTCAACTGAGAAAGAGATGGTACTTAAGGCAGCCAAAGAGAGGGCAAGAGAAGGTATCAGAAATGGGCTAGTAACAGGGAATTTAGATGTGAATTTCCCAACTGAGGATGCAAATTGAGACCCTAATTTATTTGCTATAAATCAATAAATTTTATTTATTATTTATTTATTTATTATTTATTTATGAATTTTATTTATTTATTTCTTTATTATTTATTTATGAGGAGACTATGGAAATATCAAGAGTGGATCCAAATAGGAATTCAGAAGGCTGTACCCAAAACTATTAATTATATATTATATTATATATATTATATATATATTATATATATATTATAAACATACTAAACTGTATGAGGTTCAGCAGGAAAAGAGAAATCTCCCATTGCATTTTTGGAAAGGCTTAAGGAGGTAGCAAGAAAATATACAGATCTCTAAATGGACACAGAACAAGCAAAGGTTCAGCTTGCTCTCATATTCTTGGGTCAGTCACAAGATGACATTCGGAAAAAATTGCAAAATTAGAAGGGGAAGAACTAAGGAATTTAGATAAGCTACTTGAAGTTGCTTGGAAGGTATATAACAATCGCGAAAGAGAAGCTAATAAAAGGCAGCAGCAGAACCTTTTGGCAGTGGTACAAGGAAAAGGGAACCCAAAATTTCAGGGGTCATAAAAGGAATATTCAAGGTAGGAGACCAGTCACGCAAAGGTTAAGCCTGAATCAATGTGCATATTGCAAGGGGGGGGGGGAGCCATTGGAAGCGAGATTGTCCAGAATTGCTTCACCAGGACAATCAGTTCCAGCAGGGAAATGCCCCCAAAGCCATGGTGTTAGGCGAATATAACTAGCTGAACCTGTAGAACAGGTTCAAGAACTTGTCACAAATATACAATAGAATTTAATCCCCAATATTTCCAGTAAAGAAACCAAATAGGTGAATATAGGTTAGTGCAGGATTTGAGAGCAATAAATAAAAAGGACATTTATCCAGTGGTAACAAATTCTCACACATTGTTAACATCCGTAAAAGAGATATAAAGTGCTTTACTGTAATTGATTTAAAAGATGCCTTTCTCTGCATACCCTTTGACAAAGAAAGTAGGAAACTTTGTCTTTGAGTGAAAAATCGAAGGAATGGAAGAAAGATCCAACTCACCTGGACACGACAAGAATTTGCTGACCCTTTTTGGAAACTAACTAGCAAAGGAACTGGAGATTTGAACCCAAAATGGGCAAGTACCAAGAGATCAATACTTATTATTGCAATATGTTGATGAAATACTAATAGCTACAGAAGAAAAGGCAACTTGTATAAAGGTAACCATTGAGATTTTAAATTCACTGGGAATGGGAGGTTACAAAGTATCCAGAGGAAAGGCACAAATTGCTCAACAGACTGTGATTTACCTGGGATGTGAAATTTCACAAGGGCAACGAAAACTAGGTACTAATTGTATCCAAGCTATTTGTGCTATTCTAGAGCCCCAGAATTTACATGAGCTGCGAGTCTTCCTCGGGATGGCAGGATGGTGTCGCCTGTGGATCATGGACTATGGACTGATTGCAAAACCCCTGTACGAAGCCCAGAAGACGCAGCCATTCACCTGAGGCAAGCCACAGAAAGAAGCCTTCCTAAAATTAAAGGAAGCACTGACAACTGCTCCAGCATTAGGTTACCTGATTTGTCTAAAGATTTTCAGCTGTTTGTACATGAAAGGCTGCGCCTAGCACTAGGAGTCCTCACCCAACGTCTGGGAAGCTGGAAAAGGCCGGTGGGCTACTTTTCCAAACAACTTGACAACATAAGTGCCGGGTGGCCTTCATGTCTACGGGCAGTCGCAGCTACTGTGATACTGATACAAGAAGCCAGGAAGCTCACTATGGGACGGCACATAGATGTCTATGTACCACACATGGTAACCACTGTCTTAGAGCAGAAGGGAAGCCATTGGCTATCTCCCAGCAGGATGATGAAATTCCAGGTAGTCCTGACTGAGCAGGATGATGTCACATTAAAAACAACTAACCTCTTGAATCCAGCTTTGTTCCTAGGTACCACAGCTGAAGAAGGCCCATTAGAGCACGACTGTGTAGAGGTAATAGAGTACACCTATTCAGCAAGAGAAGACCTGAAAGACGTCCCACTAGAGCAGCTGGAGTGGGAGCTGATTACAGATGGGAGCAGCTTCGTGGAAAACGGAACCAGATACGCTGGATATGCGGTAACAACAGTCAATACAGTAGTGGAGGCAAAAGCATTACTACAAAATACATCTGCCCAGAAGCCAGAACTGGTTGCTTTAACCAGGGCACTAGAATTAAGTGAAGGGAAGAAGGTAAATATCTGGACTGACTCAAAATATGCTTTTGGAGTGGTACACGTACATGGAGCACTGTGGAAAGAAATGGGACTACTGTCTTCTCAGGGTACGCACATTAAACATCAGGATGCAGTCCTGCAATTGATAAAGGCAGTACAAAAACCTGAACAAGTGGCAATCATACACTGCAAAGCACACCAATCAGGAAACTCCAAAATCTGTGAGGGAAATTGAAAGGCAGACTGGGCAGCCCGACAGGTTGCTCGAAATGTGCAAACAATGGCATTGATACCTTTAAAGCTTAATGTGTCCCAATTCAATTTGCCTCCAAACCCAAAATATTCAGTAGAAGATGAGAGACTGGCACGTTTGCTAAATGCACAAAAGAATTCAGAGGGATGGTATGTGACTGCACAAGGACAAATAGTGGTACCCCCCTTGATAATGAGAGAAGTTCTACAGATCAAACATAACGAATGTCACTGGGGAGCAGAAGCATTGGTAAAATTGCTAAAACAAAGTTTAATTTCAGTACGGATGTTAACAATGGCAAAATCAGTAATGTCAAAATGTGATATCTGCTTGAAAAACAACCCAGTGCCTAGGCAACAGGCACAACTAGGAAGAATTCGGATAGGAATAGAGCCAGGAGACTATTGGCAGGTAGATTTTGTAGAACTGCCAAGGACTCGAGGATACAAATACCTGTTAGTGGGAGTTGACACCTTCTCTGGGTGGCCAGAAGCCCTTCCCTGTCACACGAACCAAGCAAGGGAAACAGTTAGGTGGTTACTACAGGAGATTATTCCCAGATTCAGGGTACCTCTAGGAGTATCATCAGATAGGGGGCCCCATTTCATAGCTACAGTAGTAAGAGAGGTAAGTAGATTGCTGGGGATAACTTGGGACCTCCACACACCGTGGAGACCCCAGTCAAGTGGACAGGTAGAGAGGATGAATCGGACACTAAAAAGGCAAATCAGTAAGATATGCCAAGAAGCCAAATTGCAGTGGCTCCAGGCCTTGCCAATAGCACTGTTGAGGATTCGGATAAAGCCTAGGAGTGGGATGTCAGTCAGTCCTTATGAGATATTGTATGGGAAACCATATGAATCTCCTGAGCCTAACCCTAATGTACACGTCACAAGAAAGCAGGAAGTGTATAATTATGTTCTGTCTCTCGGGAAAACTTTAGCTCGGCTCCGGAGCATCCTCGTGTGGAACAGACCACTGACTCTCGAGAATCCGGTTCATAACATACATCCAGGAGACGAGGTGTACATCAAAAACTGGAACGAAGAACCACTGAAAGAAGAGTGGAGTGGACCCCATCAGGTACTACTGACCACCTTCACAGCAGTCAAAGTAGCCGGCGTGGACCCCTGGGTTCACTATACCCGGGTGAAGAAAGTCCATCCTGGATCACGGACTGTGTAAACTGTGGAACTAACAAGGCTACAGATAAGATGTGTTTTACTTTAAGAATGCTTGTGTTAATATTATGGTCATTAATGCCTTTGGGATGTGGAATGCAAAATGATCAACAAACTACTCTTCATTCTAGAATGAAGAGAGAGGTACAAACAGAAACACAGGTGATAAATGTTCCTAATGCAGTTCGGGCTGAGAATATAATGATTGGATTGGTCAAAGATTTTGCCAAAATGCAAAACACCAGTAGAATAACTGCCTGTCTGCCAATACCAAAGGCAGCAGGAGATCCAGTAAATTGGGGAATCATAACATCAAAATTACCTGAAATACAAGGGAACAAAACAATTACATGTAGACAGGTTATAGAAAATGTTACAGAAACCACTCTGGTGTGGAAGTGTGAGGCCAAGGATCGGAAAGATCAGATAAAGCCTTGGGAGAGTGCGTGGTCTGTGAGTATTCTTCAAAGATTCCAATATATGGCAAACACCCCTTGGTGTATTAAGTGGGAAGGCCCGAGAATGAAACAGATCCAGCAATAACAAACACTGCCACTAGTAGCAGAACGAGGGCAGACAAAGTAAGTTGGTGGGCATGCAATAGAACTTATGACTGCACTTCGGATGATGCAGAGATAAAACAGATGCCACCCCTGGAAATAGCCCTACAAATTGGTTGTGCTTGCAGAGAGATCAAACATAAACAAAGCAGAGTGAATTATAAGGCAGTTATAGGATGTACCAGAATTACAATCCGAGGTCCAGGACAATTTGTATGGGCAGCAAGCGATGGTACCTGGACAACACATCTGCCTGTAGATGGGAAAGTAAAGGAGATTACTTTAGGCCTTCCAACCTTATGTCCAATTTGGAAAAGGTCCTCATTTAACAGAAAACATGAACTTCTGCAGATAAGAGCAAGACGGGAAGTTCTAGACAATGAAGATCCAGATGACACTTGGCAAGAACCCTCTAGTGGAGTGAAATTTGGGTGGGCCCTAGAGTCATTGCTTGGTCCTATAGCAAACTATAAGAGTAGAGAGATGCTGTACAAACTTACAGGTCAGGTAGGTAGACTGGCAAGCGTCACCCGGAAGGATTTAAGGAATTAAACATACAATTACAAGCCACCACAAAAATGACCTTACAAAATCGATTAGCCTTAGATTTGTTACTTCTGAAAGAGCATGGAGTATGTGGATTTTTAAAGGGACAGGTTGATCATTGCTGCATTCATATCCCAAATGTAACTGCAAATGTAGAATATGACATCAGTAAGTTGAAACAAATAGAGCATGAAGCACAAGAAGAACAAAAGGATTTGACTACAAGCTGGTTAGGAAAAATCTTTACAGGATTAGGGTGGAATGTGAGTTCATGGATTAAATCTATCATTGAGAATGTGATAATCTTACTAATCATATTCTTAGCAATTTGGTTAGTTTACAGCATCTTAAAGGGAGAGATACAGAAGAAAACATCCTGGAACCAGAAGATAATAAAGACACTAACATGAGATCCGCGTCCACCATACTCTGGTTCTCCAGTCCGTGATAACAACCACAACAATGTTTACATCAACCCTGCATTTGAAGAATTGAGTATAAATTGAGGAATAAAAAGGACTGTATCAAGTGAAAACATTTACACCTATAGTGAAGTGAAAATGCTTTCAAAGGGGGGAGAATGATAGTGGAACACTGGAAAATGTCAAAGATAGAACTCTAAGATGTTAGGCTTTGTGCTTTTCTCAGAATACTGCACCTGCATAAGCAGTATGATAAATTATATAATTGTTAGATGTGATGATTGTTTAGTAATTAAGTGTAATTATTATACTGTAAGAATCTACGTATACAATAGAACAATGTAAGTTTAATAATTAACATGAAAGTTATGTAACGATAGAGTATAAAACACGTTCACCTCGAATGTATGGTCGGAATTAGATTTGGGTTGTAATACCCCAATTCCCAGAGCTCTTAATAAAAAGCACCACATATAATCACTCCGTGGTTATGTGTTTTTGAACGCTAACACCATCAGGGCACAGGACCCTGAACCTTCCTTGCTCTGATAGCCAAAGCGCCCTTCAGGAGGCTCTGGATTCTCTTTTCCCCCGTCCTAAACCCCTCCTCTGCCTTCTTCCCCACACGAGGATGTCACAAAGGCCCTGTGGGGGTTCTGGAGCCTCCCCCTTTGCCAGGGCAGTCAGGATCAGGCTATGGCACAGGGTGGGGTGTCAGAGACAGAAAATGTTTCATGTCTGGAGAGATTTTGGAACACCTGTGTGTGGCAGGGGTGGGTCAGGCCCTGCTTTTGGTGAGACAGGGCCCTGTCTGTCCATCAGTCTGTCACCCATGGCACACTGGGGACAGTGTGATGCTCTGCCAAAGCCAGCTCCTGAATGGCCACGTGACCAGAAGTGCCAGCTGGGGAGAGGGCCCTTGGTGGCCCAACTGGCTTAAAGGGCACAGCATGAGGTGGCCAAATACCTGATCCTGTCTCCTCTTGGGGTGTCTGTCCCATCCATGCTGGAACCCAGGAGATGGCAACTCATTTAAATGAAAAATATCTGCCAAGGAAAGTGGGAATATCCTGGAATTGAAAGAAGACCCATCTCTAAAATTTTCTTTTTTCTCAAAAATGGTGGAGTTTCCAGGCCAAAGTGCAGGAAAAGGAATAACAGCTCTTTCCTGGGAAATTTATAAACTGGAACAAACAACACAAATCCAGAACTTTCCCTCCCACTCAGCGCTGTTGGTTTTTGTGGCAGTTATAACCGCGGCCAGCAGGGGGCGCTGCAGGGAGCACTCCCGGCCAGCAGGGGGCGCTGCAGGAAACAGTCCAGGCCAGCAGGGGGCGCTGCAGGGAGCACTCCCGGCCAGCAGGGGGCGCCCTGCTCCAGCTCCATCCCCTCAGCGGCCTTGGCGGCCTTGGGCGGGAGGGAGGAGGGCAAATCGCTCCTTTTGCAAACTCACGGCCACCAATCGCTCCCGGCACCACCAGCGGCAGCGGGCAGAAGCCGCCAAGGCAGCAGGTTGGATCCCAGTGCCCACTGGCAGCGTAGCAGTGTCCCGGGGCCAGGCACATGCCCTGCACACACCCGCGACCGCTCTCCATGATCTCAAATGGAAGGAAGGCAGCGCCTGACCCCAGGCTGGTCTCGTGTGGGAATTCAGCACATCACTCCGAATGTGCAGAGTCACCAAGGGAACCTTTGGGGGGGCTCAGAGGTCCTGGAATGTTGCTAGAAATTCCTGGTGGCTTGACTTTGACCCTTCTAGGGATGTGTATGAAGACATGAGAATCACTCGGGTTTGAATGGTGCAGGAATGACACATTTACAGGGTGAATATATATTTTGGGGTTTTGGTACAGGGGGTTATGGAGTACAAGATGGAGGCAATCGGGGCGTGTCTCATGCTTCT
>WSPJ01000199.1:0-25693 GCA_009764595.1 Geothlypis trichas
AGGAACTGCCCGACACAGAGGGATGTTCATTTCTTGTCAGCCAACAAAGCCAAGGCAAGGCCCAGCTCCATCAAATGCAAAAGTCATTCTGCTCCCTGGCTCTGCCCCGCACTTGATCCTCACAGCCTGTCCTGTTTCCTTCATCCCTGCATTGCCAGGGTGTCGTGGTTTGACTGGAAATGGGACATCTGGGATATGTTGTTTATGCAGTAGTAACCAATGGGTATTCGGATTTTAAGGTGGGCACATGTTTTTGCCAGTGGAGTATTGGATCCGCCTCTGAGACCACAAATCCAAGGGGTTAAAAGAGCAGGGATATTTTCCCTCAGTCTCTTTTGGAACTTCCGGCCAGAGAGAGAGCTGCTGTTCCTCCCCTGGCCCAGCAGCGGTAGGCCCGACCCGGGTGGAAGGGTGGAGGAGCGGAATACTCTGGGAAGAACTGGGCAGTCAGCCCCCCCCATCATCTTTTTGGAGACAGAGAAAAAATGCAGCCTGTGCTAGAGACTGAGTTACCTTGGCCTTGGAAACTTGATAAACATGTGTGGCGGCAGGCAGCACGGCTGAGAAGGAGGAAAAGGGGGGGGAAGGAGGCAGTGAGGAGTCCAGCCGCTTGGAGGAGCTTTTAACCCCTTTTGTGGATGATGAAACTTTGCAGAGCATTGACCTTTCCTGGAGAGGAGATGGATCTATTGGTTGAAGAAGGAACTGAGTAAGTGAGGTGGAGGTCTGAACAAGGAAAAGAGAGAAGAGCTTAGTGGGCAGAGATGATGGAGTAGCTTATGCTGGACTCTTTTGTGTAGTCATGGATAGAGCCATGTCTCCTTGTGATACAGAGACTGCGTCCAGGGGGAGGCCAGGCCTCAGAACTACAAGGATTCAGTGTGGGTACCCCTCGACCCCAGGGGGTGTAAAAGAAATGGGGGGGGGGGACAGAGGTCCCGAAAAAGTGACTGTGCTTTTTTCTTTGGAGTGGGTCGATGCATCCTTAAAAAGAAAACCCTCGAAGCAGCTCTGGTCGGTTCAGTGGTGAGAGCACTGAACATAAAAGGAAGAGGTCACCATGGCCACCAGAAGGACTCCTCGCCTCTGGATGAACTGAGGATTTGAATATCTAAAGGGTTGTGCCAGACCGAGTGTTCATGATTTGGGAAATGTAAATTGGAGTTTGGTGGGAGGAAGAGGGGGAAGTGTCTCTGTGTAGTTTTCATTTTCCTTGTGTTTAATTTTCTTCTTTTGTAGTTTGGTTCTTTTGTAGTTTAGTTAATAAAGTTTTTTTTTTTTTCCTTAAGCAGGAGCCTGTTTTTGCTTATTCCCGGGTACCATCTCACAGCAGATGCCAGGGAGAGGGAATTCTCATGGGGGCACTGGCATTGTGCCAGTGTCAAACCTTGACACAGGGACTTTCTGGGACAAGGGAGCTCTGCTCTGGGGATGGAGGGAGGTGCAAGTGCAGCCCCTGCAGTGGGAACCACAGCTCATCAGGTTTGTGTCCATTGGGGGTCAGGAACTGGTGGGACTCAGAGGCACAGAAAGTTTCTCTTCATGGCCAACAGACCATACTTGAACAGGACACAAATCACACTCTTCCCTGAGCTATGTGCAACATGCCAGCAGCGTCTGATGAGTCCACCATCCACAAGTGATTTCCATATTAAAATTAATTTTAGACAAACGTGATTCTGCAATAGTTATAAGCACAACTAAGTTCTTGTATCAGGATGTTCGTCCTGGAGTGGGGGCAAAACAGCCTGAACATTTCCTGATTTGCAAAGCTGTCAGGGGTGGCAGGAGAAGGGAGGTCAGGCTGCTTTTGGTTTTGAGGAAATGCTGAAACCAGCCTGACTCATTTCATCTCCTCATGTCGTGGCTGATCTCCCCTCTTTCCCCTCCCACCCATTGGCTTTTGTGTCCCACCAGGCCCCCCGGTGAAGAGCCTGGCTCTGTGTTCTCCATCCCCTCCTGGCTGGCACTGCCAGGCTGGAATGAGGAGCCCCTCAGCCTTCCCTGCTGTGGGCTGGACAAGTCCAGCTCCCTCAGCCTCTGCTCACAGTCCAAGGGCTCCAGCCCCACCTTGGAGGCCCTTCCCAGACCCTGCTCCAGCTGCCAGACATCTTTCCTGCCCTGGGCAACCCAAACCAGGCCACAGTGACCTGGATAATCCCTGTCCTTGATGTCCTGGTCACACAGCCCTGGCCCCTTGTCCCCATGTCAGGCTCTGGGGTGGATCCTGTGGAACATCCTTTGGTGGAGGCTGTGGCTCCAGGTGGGCCGGGGGAATCCCAGGGGACGGGGACCCCGCTGGGCATGAACAGCATTGGACTTGTTGGGAGAAACTGTGAGGGGGAGCTGGGGCAGAGTGACCAACCCAGTGACCTGACACAGCCCTGCTGGGATGTCACACAGCCCCTCTGGGATGTCACAGCCTGCTCTGTGATGTCACAGCCCATTCTCCAATGTCACACAGCTGGTCTCTGATGTCACAGCCAACTCTGTGATGTCATAATCTCCCCTGTGATGTCAGAACTCTGACCTGTGATGTCACAGCTGTCTCTCTGATGTCACAGAGGCAGTAAATGATGTCATAGCTGCTCAATGACCTCTCATATCCCACTCTATGATGTCATAGCCCACTCTGTGACCTCATATTACCAGATGATAAATTGTCTCCACCAGGTGTGCTGACACCTGGAGCTTGTTCTCCAAAACCCCCAGGCCTATGGAAACCACACAATGCCCATTGTGCGAGAAGGGGAACTGGAAGTTCACCAGCCTCAGTGTCCTGCCAGCTCAGCCAGGCCCACTGGAACATTGGGGTCCACGACCACCAAGGACCACCAGAGAGACCCCCAGGACAGAACAATGGCTCCTGGCCTGGATCAGGAATGGTGTGGCCAGCAGGAGCAGGGTAGTGATTCTGCCCCTGTGCTCAGCACTGGTTGGGCAGCACCTCGAGTGCTGTGTCCAGTTCTGGGCCCCTCAATTTAGGAAGGACATGGAGGGGCTGGAGCATGTCCAGAGAAGGGCAACAAGGCTAGTAAGGGTTCTGGACAACAAGTGCTGTGAGGAGTGGCTGAGGGAGCTGGGGCTGTTCAAGTTCCCCAGCCCTTGCTGGCCCCAGGGGCTGATGGCATTTGTGCTGCCTCAGGTTCATGTCCCCACAGCAACAGCATGGGGGTGCTCCCACCTGCTGTGTGCAATGCAAACAGGGGCTGCTGAGCCAGTGCTGCCGTGTCTGTGCCTGCAAGGATGGGGCACCTGTGTGAGCTGGGGGAGAGGCCAGGGCTGCAGAGGGGGGATGTTGTTGGCAGCTCCATCAGGACGCTCTGGGACGCTGCCCTGGGCTGTGCAGCGCCCTGGGGATGGATCAGCCCCTGCTCTGCTGCTCCTTCCCGTGTGCCCCAGGGCCCTTGCAGAGCCCCAGCCATGCTGTTTGCCCCCAGCCTGCCCACGGCCAGCCTGGGGCTGCTCACGGGGCTTTTCTGTGCTGAGCATTGGCCTGGCCGTGTTCTTGAGAGAGCCTGGGCAAGGAGCCTGGAGCCCCCAGGGCCTGGCCTGAGGCGTCAGCGCTGCCCCAGCAGTGCCCATGGCCTGTCCCTGCTGCAGCCCCGGCACTGCCACCCCCAGGGCTGTGCCCGGCCCCGAGAGCACTCAGGCCCTGCAGCAACACCAGGGCCAGCAGGGCAGCGGGGCAGGGCCACGGCAGCAGCACTGGCAACACCAAGTGCTGCTGCTGCTGGGCCAGCACTGATCTGCCCCAGCTCTGCACACAGACATTGCTGCTGCAGCTCCAGAGAAGGCAACAAAAGGGCATCTCTGCAGAAAACTCTGCTGGGAGATCCTTTAGTTCCTTTAAAGCCCCCAAGAGCGCAGCCCCTCATTGACACAGTCTGTGGCCACAGGGAAGGTGGAGAGAAACAAAAGTGAGAAATGGCACAAACAATTATATATTTGGACAATATGAAAAACGCAAAACAAAACCAAAAAATCTCCAAAATAAAACCAAGAAGAAGCATGAAAAATTACTTTTATTACAAGTGATTTGCAAACATTGGCCACCAGTTTAATGTTTCTGAAACCATCCAGTCATCATTCTCCTCACTGCAGCCTTGAGCTCCTGGTTCCTCAGGCTGTAGATGAGGGGGTTCAGGGCTGGAGGCACCACCGAGTACAGAACTGACAGTGACATATCTAGTGATGGGGACGAAATGGAGTGAGGCTTCAGGTGAGCAAATGTGCCAGTGCTGATAAACAAGGACACCACAATCAAGTGAGGGAGGCAGGTGGAAAAGGCCTTGTGTCGTCCCTGCACAGATGGGATCCTCAGCACAGCCCTGAAGATCTGCACATAGGAAAAACAATGAACACAAAACAGCCAAATGATAAACAAAGGCTAACTACAATGAGCCCAAGTTTCCTGACGTTTGAGTGTGAGCAGGAGAGCTTGAGGATCTGGGGGAGTTCACAGAAGAACTGGCCCAGGACATTGCCATGGCACAGGGACAGGGAAAATGTATTGGCTGTGTGCATGAGAGCATTGAGAAAGCCACTGGCCCAGGCAGCTGCTGCCATGTGGGCACAAGCTCTGCTGCCCAGGAGGGTCCCGTAGTGCAAGGGTTTGCAGATGGACACGTAGCGGTCGTAGCACATGATGGTCAGGAGACTAAACTCTGATCCAATGAAGAACATAAAGAAAAAGAGCTGAGCAGCACATCCTGTGTAGGAGATGTCCCTGGTGTCCCAGAGGGAATTGTGCATGGCTTTGGGGACAGTGGTGCAGATGGAGCCCAGGTCGCTGAGGGCCAGGTTGAGCAGGAAGAAGAACATGGGCGTGTGCAGGTGGTGGCCGCAGGCTACGGCGCTGATGATGAGGCCGTTGCCCAGGAGGGCAGCCAGGGAGATGCCCAGCAAGAGGCAGAAGTGCAGGAGCTGCAGCTGCCGCGTGTCTGCCAATGCCAGCAGGAGGAAGTGCCTGATGGAGCTGCTGTTGGACATTTGCTGTGCCTTGGCATGGGGATCTGTAAAAAAAGTAATCATGGAATAGTTGGGTTTGGAGAGGACTTGAAATATCCCAGCACAGCCTGGGGCACTTTCCCCCCACTGCCTGCCCAGGGCTCTGCTGCCTGGAGCTGTCCCTGCCAGCAGCTGCTTCCCTGTGCCCAGGGCTGGGCCCTGCCAGTGCTGCCAGAGCCCAGCCCAGCCCTGGGGGCTCAGCTCTGCCCTGCAGACCCCTCCCAGCTCAGGCACTGCCCAGGGGCAGCTCTGGCTCTGCAGGCTCTGATGGCAACGTCAGAGCAACCCTGAGGAGGCTGGAAAAGCAACACTGATGCTGCCTCTAAGGGGTCCTGTGCTGATTTCTGTCACTGCCTGTATTTTTAAGGCATGAGTAAAAAAATTTTATTTTTCTCAACCTGAACTAAGAGATTAATATCTATGTGCAATTTCCCCTCTCTTCAAACCAAAACAGTAGATTAAAAAGGCAGGATTTTCCCTTTTATGCAGCCCCTGCCTTGCTGTGCTCCCTGTATAATCTACTTGGAAATGTTCTGCAGTTAAATGCCATGCTGGGAGCAGTCCTGAACAATGCAGCATCCTCCCCACACAAGGAGAACACTTCCAAGCCTTACCAGCTGTCTCCTCCCACCCAGATCTTGTCCCCCAGTGCTGGGAGCAGCTGCCAGGGCTGGCTGAGAGCTGTCCCTGGCAGGCAGCAGAGTCCCTGCCCCAGCACAGCGCCCTGGGCTGCAGGACCCTGCTCTGCACGACAGCCCTGGGCACCCCTGGCTGCTCTGCACAAGAGACAATCAGAGAATGTACTCACAGGGTCTGGAGGCTTTGGGATGTTCCAGCTTCAGGAGATGGCTCCAGGAGCTGCAGCTGCATTGTCCTGCAGCCAGAGGTTCCTGTGCCAAGGGCTGGCAGTGATTGTGCCCCAGGCACTTCTCAGCACCTTCCCAGCCCTGACTGATTGAAGCTCTCTGTGCCTCTGTGCTGTGCCCGGGCTGGCTGCAGGCAGTGCCCCAGCCCTGCTGGGCTGGCAGAAGAGCTGCTCATCAAGAGAAATGTGCTTTTGAAGCTCTTCTTGCTTACCAGGAGCTGCCTCTGTGCCAGGAGCCCAGCCCAGCTCAGCAGCACAGACACAGCACAAGGACTTTAATGAGCCTCTGGGGCTTTGTGCTCAGGCCCTGAACATCAGTCCCTGAGAGGGAGCTGAAGAAACCTCTCCAGAACTCCAAGGCAGAATCCAACTCCAAAGTTTCTTGGACTTTTAATGGGTCCCACTGAGGGACACGACTGAGAAAGTGTCCCCAGGCCCCAGGCAGAGCAGAGAACTGCAGGCAGTGATGACAGGTGGGGACAAAGAGAAGCCAAGTCTTGGTGCCCTGGGCCACAGCAGGGTCTGTGCCACCAAGGGCTGGGAGGAGACACCTTGTCCTGAGGCCCTGGGGCCTCCTGGCACAGCCCCAGCCAGGCTGGGCACTGTCAGCCCCTTGTCCTGCCCTCAGCATCCCCCCCTAGCCCACATCCCAGTGGCCTCAAGGATCTGCTGGAAGGAGTCCCTGGGGAGCCTTGCTCAGCAATGGCCCTGGGGGCTCCTGAATGCTCCCTGCAGGGACTGCAGGTTTTTCAAAGGACTTTGGCTTTGGCTTTTGCCTTGGAGTCTCTGAGAGGTTTGTGCAATCATGGCCTCCAATTATCTGCTGTAATTAGTCCCTGGAGAGGCTTTGTCAGTAACAACACTCAGTGGGGCTCATTAATACTTCAGGTACTTCAGTTATTTTAAGGTACTTGGTGTTTCCCTTTTGATACAGACTCTGTGAGAGGTTTGTGCAATCATGGCCCCAATTATCTGCTTTAACGAGTCCCTTGAGAGCTTTGTACTGACACTCAGTGGGGCTCATTAATACTTTGAGATACTCAAGGTTTTTAAGGTACTTTGGATTTTCCTTTCCACACTGAGTCTCTGAGAGGTTTTTGTGCCATCCTGGCCTCCAATTCTCTCCTCCAAGGAGTCCATGAGGAGCCTGTGTTGGGGATGGATCTCAGTGGGACCCATTAATGCCTCGAGACGCTTTCAGGTTTTCTTCTGACCTTGACTCCAGGAAAGATTTTTGCAATCTCCTCTCAGGCCCTGAGGTTCCAGGGCTCATCTCCAAATGCACCACGGGGCTCATTAGGACCAGGCAAGTCCTGACAAACTATGACTCTGCCTTGATTTCCCTTTGGTCTAGTTCAGTTCAGCAGGAATATTTCTTTTTACAGTTATGGAGAAATATTTCAAAGAGCTTCTAGGAAATATGTAATCCTATGTTAAAGGGTGTCCTTTTTTGCTGTTCTTGTTTTTAAAGAGGTGATTGCAGCATTCTGTGATTGATATTGATCCAGGGTCTCTCCTAAGGAGGTGTGGCCAGGTCAGTGAAGTTGTACCTTGGAGCTGACCCAGTGTGGACAGCCCTGCCTCACATTCCCCAACCCGATGTGAGAAACGATTTTCACTTTCAAAAATTTAAATGCTTTATTAAGACCTTATCAAAATACAACAGAAGACTGAATAAAGAAAAGAATACAGCACCAGGAGCAAAGGATTCAGTCACCATGTCCTCATCTACAAAATGGATGTTCTGTCTTTTACACCTCTAGCCCCTCCCAAAGTCTTGTCAATCGACTCCTTCTTCTCTGTCCAGTGGTGGAGATCACTGTCTTACACCTTGATTGGAGGTCAGGTGCTGCCATAGGAACAAGCCGACCCTCCCAAATGCCCCAACCACTGAGGCCATCCTGTGATAACAATGCAAGGGGAGGGGAAGGATAACTATACATCTACAAAACTTCTCTTAACATATATTTAATATTCACCCCTTAATTGTGAGAGTCAACCATAGGATTACTCATCTATAACAAACCCCCTTTTCTTTTTCTATAAGTCATTTTGCTCAAACAATTAGGTCAAACATTTTCTTTCTCTCTTGAATGAGTCATACCAGCATCTGTTGATGTGGGCAAGGACAGTGGGAACAGGAGAAAAAAATCTCAGGTTTTCCTTAGACACACTTATTTGGAATGGACAAAAGGGCATCACAGAGGTCCAGTGTGGCTTTGACTCCCATCTACCGTGCCTATGTGGCTGCTACCCACAGTCAGTGTATCTTAGAGGTGAGTACAGAGGCCAACTCGGTCCTGCCCTCCAGTCCCTGTTGAATTAAAAGACAACTGAGGAATTACAGAGGTCCAGTATGGTTTTTGTCTCTACCTTACCATGCCTATGGGGTTGCTACCCACAGCAGGGCTATGGAGCCTTCTTGGTAGCAAACAAAGGGGCCAACCCAGTCTTGCCCTCCTTCCTTTGTCTTATTTTCTTAAAGAAGCTGTCCCATTACCTTTTACTGTCCCTTGTGTACTTCCCCTCAACAGATGCTGGTAATTCTCACCCATTAAAACAGGAAGACAGTTCTCAAGCTGGTTGGTGGAAGCTTGACTCTACTTTTTGGGCATCTTGGTCTTTTCTGGTTGTCTTTCAGTCTCTGCTTGAGAGTCAATCTTGTTTCACCCAGCCTGGATGTTACAGTCCACTCTTTGGGTTCTTCTACTGGGCCTTTGGCTCTGTTGCCATGAGTCCATCCCCGCTCTGCAGTTCGCACGGCCGATTCTGTGGTGAGCAGTACCTGAAAGGGACCTTCCCACTGAGGAGTTAGAGGCTGATCTCTCCATGACTTAATCATCACCTAATCCCTGGGATTAATATTATGGATTCTGAAATCCAGGGTGGTAGCTTGAGGAATTGCCCCTTTATGTCTTAGCCCTTCTAAGGTTTGTGCTATAGACATCACTTATTTCTTGGCATTGGCTTCCCCTTCCTCATAGGTGGCAACCTTCTGGGGTGAGGTCAGGAAGGGCAACCCAAACATCATTTCATAGGGTGACACCCCCAGATCTGACTGGGGTTGGGTTCTAATTCTTAATAAGGCCAAAGGGAGACATTTTATCCATGACATTTGGGTTTCAATCATTAGCTTAACTAGAGCTCTTTTAAGAGTTTGATTCATTCTCTCATCCCATCCGGAACTCTGTGGATGCCATGGAGTGTGTAATTCCCATTTTACTCCCAGGGCCTGAACAACATTCTGCAATATCTTCAATGTGAAATTAGTTCTCTGGTCTGAATCAATCCTGTTTGCCTTCCCATATTGGGGAATGATTGATTCTAGAAGTGTTTTACTCACAACACTGGCATTGGCTTTCACAGTGGGTTCCACCTCTACCCAATGAGTCACGTGATCTACTATCACTGGCAAAAACTTCCACCGTTGTACCTGGGGAAGCTCAGTAAAGTCTACTTGGATGTTTTGGAAGGGCCGTAAGGCAGTTCTCACCCTCCTCTGGGTGTTTTCCTCATGATTTTCTTATTCACTTGTTGATATATCACACACCAGTTCAGTTACTTGCTTAGCTATTCTGAAAATTCCTATGCATCCCTAATCCATTAGAAATTGATCACTTAGCACTTGTGTACCCCAATGTGTTGTTCCATGTATGCCTTCTAGCATTTTCTTGGCCAAGGGTTATTCAACATTTGCTTCCCATCTGCTAATCTCTGCTTCCCTTCGTTATCTTTCTTGACTCCTATTTTAAGGAGTTCTTCCTCTTCTGTCCCACTGAATAGGGGGACTTTTTGCATTTCTCTCATGGGTGTTAATACTATTATTAGTTTTTTCTGTCTCTGATTCAGTTGCATTTTTGGCTTCTAAATCAGCTAAATTGTTCCCTCGTGCCCATTTTTATGTCCTTCAACATATACCACTCCTGCTTCCTCTGATAATTGTAAGGTTTCTAACACTTCTAAAAGAAATTTTTTGTGAATCAGTCTCTTTCTCTTTGAATTGAATAGCCCCCTCTCTTCCCAAATTTTTCCAAAGGTGTGCACTCCTCCAAAAGTGTATTTTCAGTCTGTATCTATTGTTCCCATTTTCTGTGCCAATATTTCCAGAGCTCATTTTAGGGCATATAGCTCACAGGCTTGGGCTGACCAGTTGGAAGGTAACTTTCTCTTTTCTATGGCTACCAACCCTTCATGCACTATAGCGTACCCCGATACCCTGTGCCCCTTTATTACCTGTGAAGATCCATCAATGTACAATCGTTTTCCACCTTGGAGTGGTTGATCTGTTAGGTCCTCTCTTACTTTAGTTTGATAGTTTATAACCTCTAGGCAATTATGTATTAGTTCCTCATCTGGTTCTCCATACAAAAACTGGGCAGGGTTGAGTTGGTTACTCACAATTAGCTCTAAATCATTATCTATTGAGATGGCTTCATACTTTAGCACTCAGGAATCAGTGAGCCATTTCTCAGCCGTTTGGCTCAGGATACTCCTTACTGAGTTTGGGACATATATCTTCAATTTTCCACCATAGGTTAATGTTTTGCTTTCTGCTATGAGTAGGGCAGTCACTGCCACAGCCTGAATGCAGGCTGGCCACCCCGAGCTGACAGGGTCTAGGAATTTTACTAAATAGGCCACTGGTTTCCTGGATCCTCCCCAGTCCTGGGCTAATACTCCATGTGCTACCCCTTTTTCTATATCCACAGACAATAGAAGGGTTTGTCTAAGGCAGGAAGACTCAGTGCTGGTGCACTGACTAATTTTTGCTTAAAGCTTCAAACTTTTGTTCATCATCTTTTTCCCACCTAATCTCTTCTTCATTTCTTCATTTAACTTTTCATACAAGACCTGGATGGCCTGCATGTATCCTTCAATCCATAGCCTACAATATCCCAACAGGCCTAAAAACCTTCTGACTTCCCTCTTAGATTTTGGCAGTGGGAGTGAGACTATCCCCATAATTCTCTCAGGGTTCAGCTGCCAGCTCCCTTGACAAATCACATGTCCTAGGAATTTACTTCCCTCTCTACAAATTGGAGTTTCCCTTTTGATACTCAAAGTCCTTGGTCCCCCAGAAAATGTAACAACACTATGGTGGATTCCCAAACTTCTTTTTCTTCCCATCCTGAGAAAAGGAAATAATTTGCATATTGGATGAGCTTTATCTCAGGTTTAATGGAGAAGAGTTGTAGTGCTTCTCCTAGGGCTTGACCAAACAGGTTTGGGGATTCAGAAAATCATTGGGGTAACCCAGTCCACCAAAGCTGTTGCTTCCTCCCAGAATCGGGGTCCTCCCATTCAAAGGCAAATATATCCCACTTTCCCCTGCCAGTGGGCACACCCAAAAAGCATCTTTTAGGTCTATCATGCTAAACCACTGGTGTGCTGGGGGGATATTACTCAGTGGTGTATAGGGGTTAGGCACTACTGGGTACTGATTCCCTGTTCTTTTGTTCACTTCTCTCAAATCTTGGACAAGCCTGTAAGTCCCATCTGACTTCTTTACTGGTAATATGGGTGTATTATGGGGGGACATACATGGTTCTAAAGTCCTGTCCTCAAGTAGATCCTGGATTACCGGCCATAGCCCTTGTCTCCTTTCCAGGGAGAGTGGGTATTGTCATACCTAAACTGGATGGCTCTCATTAACTATTTTTATTACTATAGGTTTCATATTCAATTTACCTCACTTTTTCAGTTTTGCCCATACCATCTCATGAATTTTGCCCTCATTCTCTTTCCTTAATTGGAGAAGCTTAACCACAATTTTTCCTTCCTCTGGGAACACTCCAATGCTTAACTGCACCTGTAAATCTTGCCCTAATAGATTGCATCTTGCATCTGGAAGTAATAGAACATACCCAATTCCTATTTTATTTGTTCCTTCAAACTTTATTTGCTTTATTACTGAAGCTTTGAACCCTTCCCCTTCAGCACTTCCTACTTGCACAGTATCTTGACCCTTTTTGCACCCCTTTGGGATTCTACAAACACAAGCTCTTTCAGCCCCCATGTCTTCTAAGAATTCATATTCTTCCTCCTGGAGATCTATTTTAAAAGTTATCAAGGGCTCCTGATGGTATTCTGTCCCCAGGAGGTAAAGCCCTTGACACCCCTAAGCTTCTTCTTTTCCTCAGTCTCATAGATCCTCAGGTCCTTTTCCTTCTGGGGGCAATTTCTTCTAATATGCCCATTCTCTTTACAGTAAAAGCAGACTGGTCCTACGTTCCTCTGTTTCCCAAACTCTCCTTTTTGTGCCCAGTCCCAAGGAGCTGCATCTCCCCTCCATCTATCTTCCCATACTCAGAATCTCCCTCCCTTACCTGGGTTGTTCTTCACGTGCTGGTTTCCTTCCCTAATGGAGTTGCCATTACCTTGGCTTTTGCCTTGGCCTTCTCTTCATCCCTTTTTGCATATGCCTTCTGTGCTTCCCTTAAAAGATTTTCTTAACCTCTTTTCTTGCCAACCATCTAACTTTTCTAACTTTCTCCGTATATCTGGTCAGGCGTGAGTGACAAAATTTATCTTTAGTAAGATCTGTCTGGCCACCATGTCAGGGTCAACTCCTGAATATTGTCTTATATTTTTCCTCAACATTTCTAACCACTCTTTGGGGCTTTCTTCCCTCTTTTGCTGCTCACTGAAAGCCTTACTGGCATTTTGGTTATGTGGAGCTGCCTCTTTGATACCTCTTGTAATCAATGTTCTGTATTCTTCCATGTCTTGCCCCCCTCCCCCATGCTGTTGTGGTCCCAGGTGGGGTGCACTATGGGCAATTTCAGGTCCCCAGGAGGTCCTTTCACATGCTCCCTTTCCCATGTCCATATCTCAACTGCTCGGATGATCTGTCTTTCTTCTGGTGTGAACAACATAGTCATTATTGATTGCATCTCTTCCCATGTATAATTATTTTATAAATAAAAACTGGTCTAATTGCTCTGCTAATCCATTGAGGTCCTCTAGTAATCCTTTCAATTATTTCTTGAACATTCTCATGTCAGAAGAACTGAGAGGTACGATTACAAATCTAATTCCTCCCTGCACCCCACACAGGGGTACTTCCCTCAGGGGATACAATCCCACTGCTTGGTTCCCATCCCCTGATCTGCTTTCCTCTCATTGTGCCACCCTGTTTCTGGTGTTTTGACTAGGGCCATCAGGGGGTAGGGGAGGTGCAGTTGGAGCTACTGGAGGTGGGGGGGTAAGTGTTCTAACAGGTCCCACTCTGTATGTTCTGCTACCTTAAACACACTCACCTTCAAGGGTGAGGTCTCCCCTTCCCAGGAAGCAGCACAGTCACTCTCCTCCTGACTGAATGGTTCCTTAGCTCCTACATACATGTTTAATGCTCAGTATATCCATCCCTCATCTGGCCCATATCTCGGCCAGTAGACATGATCATTTCTAATTTCCCTTCTGTTTTACTCTAACCCACAGTACTGAATAATTTTGCTCTTGTCCTTATCTCGAGTGTTGGGGTCCTATTTCCACTGGGCTAGCTTCCTCTCTAGTGCACTGTTGGGAGGGATGCCCATCAGTTCCTCTTCAATCTCTGTTTCTTCCTCTGGGGATTCGCTACTCACCCATGATCCCATCCTGACCAGCAGATCACAGGTCTTCCCCCGACAGAGCCCGCCTCCCTGTGAAGGGGAAAAGAAAGGGAGAAAAAGAAACAAGGAAAGGAAAAGGGAGAGAGAAAAAAAAGAGGAAGAGAGAGAAACAAACTAGGAAAATGCTTTACCTCTCTTCGGTAAAAAAAACCTACGGTCCAGGGGCTTCTCGGCTGGCTCTGCCCCGAATCACCGCGGCATGGCTGGGCTGGGGTCTGCCCTGAACTCGTCTAACCCACACATCCCGCCAGAAACGGAGGAAGAAATCCTCTGCTTTCCTTTCAAATTCATGTCCTGCCTTCTCCTTCAACCGCCCAATTTCCTGAAAACTCCACCAGACCAGGGCGGGTCCAATATAGTACTGGCGTGGAGTTCACTTTCCTATACCGGAATTACGGAGTAATTATCTGACTAAAAAAATAGTACTCACCCCTCTTCTTCTCTTTTCTTGATCCAGCCTCCTGCTGTCTCCAGGCTTCAGCCTGCAACCACCGGTGGCCCCAGGAATATCTGACAGACTCTGCCAAATTTGTGGCATGAGTGCACTTCTATTTGAAAACTCCTAGCACCAGCGGGGAGAGGTGTCTATCCCAGGAGAGTTCCCAAAAAATTCTGAGAAATAGCTACTCACTTTTCATAGTTTAGGAAGGTTTATTGAACCTTATCAAAAATACAACAGAAAACTGAATAAAGAAAAAAAAGGTTACTGTGCCAGGAGCAAAAGATTTTCCCCGCCATGTGCTCAGCCCCCTCACAGTGGAGATTTTCCCTTTTTAACCCTTTAACCCTTCCCAAAGTTCTGCCCATCAACCCCTTCTTCGCTGTCCAGTGATGGAGATCTCTTCCTCGAATCCTGATTGCAGGTCAGATGTTGCCACAGTGACAAGCCAGCCCTCCCAGATGTCCCAACCCCAGATGTCCCTTGATGGCCACATGAGGGGGTACAACATAACTATAAATCTATAAAACTTTTCTTAACCTATATACATGGTATTTGTCTATAAATTGTAAGAGTCAATCATCGCATTACTCATCTATCGCATGCCAATGCACACTGGAGCTGCAGAACCCCAGACAGGAGGGACCCCCTGAACCTCAAAGTAGGGAGACCAGAGACAGGGAACTCCTTGATGGGTGTTTTTTTGCTGAATCTTGGTGGTTTGGGGTTTTTTGGGGGGGTTATTAAATCCTGGTGGTCTGGAGGTTTTTATGGATACCAGACACGCGGTGACTTCTAGAGATGGACTCGAGCAAGAGGAACACCCAAGCCAATGCACTCACACCTTGTTATCTCCTAAACAGGAATTCCAGTTCCCAAAGTTTGGACACAGGGAGGAGGCTGTGAGGAAGAGGAAGATGCCCTGGGATACCCAGGCAGGTGAGGAGGAAGTCAGTGCCCCTTTCCCCTTCTCTCCTGCTCCATCTCCCAGCCCAGCACGGCCCCTGGCTGCAGGACAACCCTGCTGCCAATGCCATCCTGCCGGGGATGCACTGGGGGGATCTCCTTCCCCTTCCCTCTGGCACGGAGGGAAATCCCATCCTGTCCTTGTCCTTCCTCCCCCAGACAAGGAGCTGAGGATGGAGACCAGGGAGGGCAAATCCTCACTGCAGAACCTCGTGGAAGAGGCTGTTTTGAGCGGCCTCATGGTGCAGGAATCCAACGTGGAGGAAAAGCCCCAGAGATCCCGCAGGAGGAGGGGCTGCAAACCCAGCCCAGGAAGCTTGAAGAAGAAAGGCCCATCCTGAGCTGGGAAGGTGGATGGAGATCCAGATGCAGCTCAAACCTCGTGGTCCATGAGCAGCTTCATGGTAGGGAGAAGGCCTACAAGTGCTTGGAAGGTGGGAAGAGCTTCAACCAGTGCTCCAGCCTCCTCACCCACTTTTGGGTGCACCTTGATGGGACCCCAATTGAGCAGGGCCAGATGTGAGCTGGAATGTCGAGATTCCCAGAGCCAGGCTGGCGAGTGCACCCAGCACATCCCCCACTGACCTGGAGGTGCTGCAAGTCCAGTACAGTCAGAGCAGGGGTGAGGAGGGGGAGCCAGGGGCTGGGGGAGTCTGTGGGAATAGGGGTATTTGTGGGGCTGGGATGGGAATTGTCCTCCTGCTCCTCACCATCCTGTGCTTCCCAGAGCCCAGTCACTCCCAGTATGATCCCAGTTACCCCCAGCATGGTTCCAATTGCTCCCTGTTGCTCCCAGTGTGATACCAGTGGCCTCTAGTATAGTCCCAGTCACTCTCTCTATGATCCCAGCCCCTTCCATCAGAGTCCCAGTCATGCCCATTGCCCTCAGTGTAGACCCACTCACTGCCACTTGCTCTCAGTTGCCTCCAGCATGGTTCCAGTTGTCCCCAGCATGGTCCCTGTTGCTCCCAGTGGGGTCCCCATCACCTGCAATAGGGTTACAGACACTCCCAATATATCCCAATTGCCCTCAGCATGCTTGGAGTCATTCCCAGTCACTCCCAGTATGATCTCCATATGATCCCAGAAGAGCCCAGTCACTTCCAGTAGGAGCCCAAAGCTCATGGAGCTCCTGGAGGACCCACCTGGAGGAGGGTCCCTACGAGTTCTCTGGCTGCAGGAGGAGCCCCAAGGAACAGAGGTTCCACCAGAGCCACCACCTGAAGTAGGAGGTGGTGACAGCTCTGCAGCCTGGGGCCTTGGGACCACCAGGGGGGCCCCCAGACCAACACCCCAGCAAGTGGCTCACACAGCTCCTCATCCTGTTCCCAAAATCCCACTCCTGGGATCCCTCATCCCTCTCTGCAGTCCCCCTTCCAACATCTTGAGGCCTCTGGGAAGAGCCCAAAGGGATGGAAGTGTCTAAAATGCTGCTGAAGTGCCTGAACTGCTCCCAGCTGTGAATGTTCCTGTCCACAAACTTCTCCTGGTCAGTGCCATGGGGCCTGGGAAGGGATCGAGGGGATTGGAAGGGGTTTTAGTGGCTCTTGGTGGCATTTGTGGTGCTGAGAGGGGGTTTAGAGGCCTTTCAAGGGGTCTGTGGGAGAGTTTTGAGAGTTGTGGAAGGGTTGTGTGGCTTGGAGAGAGTTTGGATGGGTCTTGGGAGAGGTGGGAAAGAGTTTTGATGGATCTTGGGGCCATTTCTATTGCATGGAGTGATTTGGACGGGTGGGCGGCCAGGATCTGTGGGGTGGTTTGAGGGGGCTGGGAGTGGCTGTGGGGCTGGGAGGGGGTTTTAGGGCAGTCGTGATCCCCCAGGCCCCCAGAGCTGCCACCAGACCCTGCCCACAGGGTGCTGCCAGGGGACAGGGGCTCCATGTAGGGGTTTGTCTTCCTGGCACCGTGAGAGTGAGGGGGGATACCCAGGGCCGTGTGTGACCCCCCCATGTTGGTGTCACCCCCTTGTCCCTCCCCTCAGGGCTCCTGTCCCAGCTCCTGCTCCCCCAGAGGGAATTTGGGGAGGGGGCAGAGGGGGTGCACAGCCCCCACCAGGGGATGACCCCGGCCCAGCCCCTTTGCTCAGCACCAGGCTGGGCTCGGGGCCGCAGGAGGAAGAGGCCGATGGGAAGCAGATCCTGCAGCTGGGACAGTGCTTGGGGTCAGGGCAAGGTCCTGCCCTGCACACCTGGCTCAGGTGTGACCCTGCCCCGGCAAGGGAGCGGGACATTCCCATCCCCATGGATCCTGGCCCCAAAATCCCACTCTTGGGATCCCTCACCCATCTCTGCAGTCCCTGCTCCAACATCTCCAGACCTCTGGGAAGAGCCCTGGTGCCGACAGAACTTGGATCAAAGTTACAAGGTGCTGATACAGGTTGAGTTATAAGATATCAATATAACCTGATATAGCTATATGACCTGCTATCAATATAACCTAAGTCGTGGCTTTTTATATATCAATATAACATGATACCTAGATAACCTGAATCATAGCTTTTTATACCTATATAACTTGAAATATATATTTTATACCTATATAACTTGATCTAAATAACTTTCTATACAATGCAATGGCTAGCATATGGTTAACTAGTTGCTTAATGCTGAATAGACAAAAAAAAAGAAGAAAAAAACCTCACCAGGTGGATAGCTTTAGAGATAGGTAAACATAGCACTAATGAGAAATTGGCAGGTGCAAAGCCAGTTAGCCACAAAACAAAGAATTTAGATTATCCAGACCAAGGAACGCTGTAACTGTGTGTGATCCGAAGACAAAGTTGAAAAGTTCAGATGTGAAGAAGACCTTGGAATCCTTCATCACAGACCCCCGACAGCCTCCAAACTGGGGAGGCGCAAGGGCAGTGCAGAACTGTCTGATAACCACCAGCTGATCCCATGTAAATGAGTTCCGGCGGGTATGTGATGATGTTGGAGTGGGACAGTGACACTGAGCCACGCTGACTGTACAAATACACCACAGCACTGACAAAGGGGGGTGAGTGAGGAGGAGAAACCCCGCTCACCCCCAGCGCTGCACTGAACAAATACCTGCTCTACAGACACCGCTCTGTGGGGATTTATTTCCAGCCTGTCTTTTGGGCATCAACCCCAAGGGCTGGCAGTGGCCAGGCAGGGTCCCCAGCAAGGCCCAGTTTGGATGTGCAGCCCCCAGTTTGCCCAGTTTGCCTCTCCTTTGGCCCGGGCCGGCTTCCCCCCGCCCGCAGCGGCTGGGAGCAGCCGAGAGCCCCGCGCTGCCCATCCCGACCTGTCCCGGCTCCATCGCCGCTCCTGCCCGGGCTGCGAGGGCTGCGGGAACGGGGGAGGAGGAGGAGGGAGGGAGGAAGAGGCGGAGCGGCAGCAGGAAGCAGAGGCAGGAGAGGGGAGGATGAATCGCGGGGCTCCGGCGCTGCCTGAACTCGCAGCACCCCGGGAGCATCGCCCCCCATCCTGCAGGTACCCGGGCACGGGGAGCTCGGCCCAAAGATCCCGGGGGTGCCTGGGTTTGGGGTTTTTTGGGGGGATGTTTGGAGCTGTTGGGCTCCAAAGCCGAGCCGCAGATGGCCCTCGGGGGGACACGGGGGGTCCCCGGGAGGTGTTTTTGGGGGGTCTCGGTGCGGGTGGCGGCAGAGCCCCGGCGGGGGCGGGGGGATGCGGGTCCCCCCGCGGGGGGGGGTTGGGCTGCCCGGCCGGGCCCTCCGAGCTCTGCCGGGGCCACGTGGGGACCGCGCGGGAGCGGCGGCACCGGCGGGGGGACACCGGCTCTGGGGAGCCCCGGGAGAGCCGCGGCTTCCCTGGGCGGGAGCGCAGAGAGAGGAGAGCCCCAGGAGCCCCAGCGGGGACCCCGAGAGGGGGGACCCCTGGGATTGCCGGCACCCGGGAATGGGGGGTGCTGGGGCTGGAGGGGCGGCACGGCCGGGAAAGGGGTTCGGGGGTGCCGGTGCCGGCAGTGGCTGCTCCCAGGATGAGCCCAGTCACTCCCAGTCATTCCCTATGATGATGCAATTTGCTCCCAGCAAGGTCCCAGTTGCTCCCAGTTCCTGCCGCTTTCATCCTGCGTGTTCCCAGTTCTCCCAGTTACCCCTGTCACTCCCAGTATGATCCCAGACTCTCCCAGCAGGGCCCCAGTCACTCCCACTTGCCCCCAGCGTGTTCCCAGTTCCCCCAGCACATTCCCAGTCGCTCTCAGTCTGGTCCCAGTCACCACCCATATGGTCTCAGACACTCCCAGTACATCCCAGTTGCCCTGAACATTCTGGCAGTCATTGCCAGGCACTCCCAGTTCCCTCAGCATGGTTCACTTGCCCCAACTTTTTATCCCAGTTGCTCCCAGTTCCTCTAATTATGTCCCCAGTTGGCTCCCAGCATGGGCCTGGTAGCTCCCAGTAACCCCCAGTCAGGGTCCAATCACACCCACTCTACTCCCAGTATGATCACAGCCATTCCCAGTATGATCCCAGTCACTCCCAGTCTGATACCAGTGCCCCCAGTGTGATTCCAGTTTCTCCCTGTCAATGCCAGCAGGACCCCAGGAGCCTCCAGCATGATCCCAGTGTTTCCCTATCTCTCCCAGTTTGTCCCAGTCACTGCCACTTCCTCCCAGTTGCTTTCAGCACAATTCCAGTTGCTCACACCCACTCCAGTCAATCCCAGTGTGATTCCAGTCACTGTCACTGTGATCCCAGTCTAACCCAGCATGGACCCAGCTGCTCTCACTCTGATCCCAGTATGATCCCAGTTGCTCCAAGCATAGTTCCAGTTGTTTCCATTTCCTCCCATTATGATTCCAGTTAAATTGTCCCAAATTGTCCCAATCCTTCCCAGCAGCGTCCCAGTCATGCCCAGTTGCCCCAAGGATGGCCTGAGTTGTCCCCAGCATGACCCCAGCTTTTCCCAGTATGGTTCCAGTCCCCCCAGTATGGTTACAGACACTCCCAGAATATCCCAGTTGTCCTAGTATGATTCTAGTTACCTCGGAAGGATCCCAGTCTTTCCCAGTAACTCCCAGTTGCCACCAGCCTGATTGCAGTTTCTATCTATTGCACAACATATGATCCCAGTTGCCTTCTTAGTCCCCTCAACATGGTTCCAGTACCTTCCAGCCAATCCCAATTGCTCCCAATATATCCCCATTTTCCTCCCAGCATGGGCCCAGTAGCTCCCAGTAAGCCCCAGTCAGGTTCCATTCACACCCAGTATAATCCCAGTATGAGTGTAGCCACTCCCAGTATGATCCCAGTCACTCCCAGTCTAATCCCAGTTGCTCCCAGTCACTCCCAGTCTGATGCCAGTGCCCCCAGTGTGATCCCAGTTGCTCCCAGCATGTGCCCAGCTGTTCCCAGTGTGCTTCCATCACTCCCCTGTGGTTACAGACACTCCCAGTATGGTCCCAGTAGGACCCAGTTGCCCCTGCTCTAGTCCCAGTCACTCCCCAGATGATCCCAGTCCCTCCCAGCATGGACCCAGTGTGGTTCCAGTCCCCCCAGTATGGTTACAGACACTCCCAGCATATCCCAGTATCCCCCAACATGTCTGTAGTCATTTCCAGGCACTGCCAGTGGCCCCAGTAAGGTGTCAGTTCTCCCAGTATGATCCCCCAGTCATGCCCAGTATATCCCAGTTGCCTCCAGCATGCATCCAGTCCTTCCCAGTTCCTCCAGTTTGCTTGCAGCATCATCCCAGTTTCTCTCAGCTGCTCCCAGTAGCCCAAAGTGTGATCCCAGTCACTCCCTTTCAACCCCAATATGATCCCAGTAAGCTCCAGTTTGATCCCAGTCCCATGCCAGCCCTCCCAGTGTGGTCCCAGTATAATCCCAGTTGCTTCCAATCTCTCCCAGTATGGTCCCAGCTGCCTCCAGCATGGTTCCAGTTGCTTCCTAGATCAGCCCAGTCAGTCCCAGTATGATGCCATTTGCTGCCAGCGTGCTCCCAGTTGCTCCCAGTCAGGCCCAGTATGGGGGATGATGTGCAGGGTGTGTTCCCAGTCGCTCTCAGACACTCCCAGTATTAGTCCAGTCCCTCCCAGTATGATCCAAATCTGAGCCCAGTGTGCTCCCAGTCCCTGCCAGTATGAACCAGTTGTGCTCCACATGGTTCCAGTTGCTCTCTTTCAGCCTCACTTTTGTTCCAGTCCCTCCCAGTATGTCCCAGTGTAGCCCAGTTCCCTCCAGCATGTTCCCAGTCACTCCCAGTTCCTTCCAGTATGATCCCATTTGCTCCCAAGCACTCCCAGTCAGCCTCAGTGTAGTGGCACTCACTGCCAGTATGATCTCGTCACCCCCAGCATGCTCCCAGTCATTCCCAGTTGATTCCAGTTGCTCACAGCTGCTCCCAGTCACCCTCAACATAATCCCAGTCACTCCCAGTACGATCCCAGTCCAGCCCAGTCCCTGGCAGTGCTGCCACTGCTGGGATCCCCCAGCCTTGTGTGCGTTCCCCCCTGGTGGATGTGCCGAGAGGACCAAAGGGGAGGGACCAGGGACGGGGAACTCCTGGGAGGCTTTTTCAGGGCTGAATCTTGGTGTTTGGGAGGTTTTTATGGACCCCAGGTGGCCAGTGACTTGTAGAGATGGACTTGGGCAGAGGGACCTTCAAACTCAGTGTGTGTTGGGGAAGATGAAACAGGCTTTCCTGTTCCATCAATATGATAAATATGATTGTCTGGCAAAAGATTTTGAGAATACAGAAACTATAAGCAAGATTGAAATGAAAGCAAGCTTTGAGATACCTTAGTTACTGAACAAATGGAAAACAGTGGTGTGGCCCGACTGAACATAATCCCCTTTTGATGAAACAATTCCCTCTGCTTGCAGACAGGTCCAAGGGTCAGAGCAGACCCTAGTAGCTCAGCAGAAGGGGTCCAAAGAGGAGTTTTTAGGGTTTAAAATGTAACACAGTATGGTGATGTAATGATTCTTACAGACTTTATGTAAATGCTATAGGATTTGTATCTTGTACTAGACTGGTTAGTGAGAAATAGAATATTCAACACAGAAAGAAGATTTATTGTATTTTAACGGGAACCTTACTCTCTTATGCTCTTCCCCTCTTACTCTCTTACCCTCTCATCCTCTCTACCCCTCTCTTCTCTCGGGCCTGCTCCGAGCTGTGGCTGGCAGCTCCCAGCAGGGCCCTGCACCCAGGCCCTTTGCAATAAACCGCAAGTTCCACGACCTGGCTGCAGAGATCTCTCGTCTCCGTCCATCCCGACTGTCCTACCCCCTGACGCTCCTACAAACGTGCTCATCCCTTGTTTTCCCCAAACCAGGATTTCCCATTGCCAACCCCTGGGAGGCTGCGAGGAAGAGGAAGATGCCCCGGGACACTGAGGCAGGTGAGGAGGAAGTCAGTGCCCCTTTCCCCTCTGTGCTGCTCCATCTCCCAGCCCAGCACGGCCCCGGCTGCAGCACAGCCCTGGGGGGATCTCCTTGCCCTTGCCTGTGGCACGGAGGCAAATCCATCCTGTCCTTGTCCTTCCTCGCCCAGAGCAGGAGCTGAGCATGGAGAGCAGGGAGGACAAATGCCCGCGGCAGAACCTGGTGGAAGAGGCCGTTTGGAGCGGCTCCACGGCGCAGGAAGCCAACGGGGAGGAAAAGGCCCGGAGATGCCGCACGAGGAGGGGCTGCAAACGCAGCTGGCGGGGATGTGAGGGGGAAAGAGCCAGCCTGGGCCGGGAAGGCGGCCGGAGATGGAGCCAGAGCTCGGAGCTGGTGCTCCATGAGCAGGGTCATGATGGGGAGAAGCCCCACACGTGCGGGGAGTGTGGGAAGAGCTTCAGGTGGAACTCCGAGCTGATTGTGCACCAGAGGACCCACACTGGGGAACGGCCCTATGAGTGTGATCAATGCAGGAAGAGGTTTCAGAGCAGCTCCAATCTCCTCAGGCACCAGCGCACGCACACAGAGGAGAGGCCCTTCCGCTGCCCCGACTGCGGGCAGGGCTTCAGGCGAACGCCATCGTTTTCAGCACCGACGCATCCCACTGGGAGAGGCCCCACAAGTGTGAGGAATGTGTGAAGACTTCAGGAGATCTCCACCCTGATCAAGCCACCAGAGGACCCACACTGGGGAACGGCCCTACAAGTGTGGGGAGTGTTGGGAAGAGCTTTCAGCCAGAGCTCCAACCTGAGCCGCCACCAAGAATTCCACACAGGAGAGAGGCCCTATGAGTGTTCCAAGTGTTGGACGGGTTTTTCAGATCAGGTCCCATCTCCTCCTGCACTATTGGAGTCACAGAGAGGAGAGGCCCTTCCAATGCCCCGACTGCGGGAAGGGATTCAAGGACAACTCCACTCTCATCAGGCACCAGCGCATCCACACAGGGGAGAGGCCCTACGAGTGTCCCCAGTGTGGGAAGAGCTTCTCACAGAGCTCTCACTTGACCCAACACCAACGGAGGCACCGGTAAGGGAAGCCCTGCGAGTGCCCCGAGTGCGGGAAGAGCTTCGTGCGCTGCTCCAGCTCCATCCCCCACTGGAGAAGCCACACTGGGCACAGCCCTGGTGAGCCACATTCCCTGTGATCCATGTTGGGAACACACCTGGCTGCTTCTCCTTTTAGTTTGGCCTTAATTGTCTTCTGATTTCATCTTCTGAAAAACGGCAGTCACTTGTTTTACAGTTTTAAAAGTTTAATAGTAATAAAATAATTATAAAAATCGTAAGAAAAATTAGATCTATATGGATTTGGACAATAAAAGCAACGAATTACAGACGTCTGGGTGTGTTTGGCTCTCTGCCACACAAAAGCACACCTCTCTAACAAGGGATTAACCCTTTAACGCAATAGTCTGTTGCATATTCATATATCTCATACATGATTCAAAATTTCTTTTCAAACACAGGGTATTTTCCGGTTATTGTTAACTTCATCCGTCATCTTGTAAATCAGTGTTTTGCTTCCTCAAATTCTGGTTCTTCCTGATAAGGAGACAATAATTCTTCTCTTGAGATTTTGCTTTCTTGTTGCTGTTATCTCTGTGTGAAGAATTTCTTGATTATCTTATCCATTCCTTCAGCTAGTTAGAAAAAGTATCTTACATTGCATAGTTTCTATTTTAATATTATGTTATAGCCTAAAACTATATTTACCACACTACTTAAAAAGGATTAATACAGTACTACAAATTAATGCAACATAACTTTCCAACATAACACATATAGCATTCCTTTTAATATTTGTGAGGAGCCCATCATATAATGTGCATTTTTCACAATCCTCCCTCTTTCTTTTTATAAATCATTTGGCTTGAGCAATATTCCTTGTTTTCTAGCCTTTATTTTTCGCTCATTTTTTCTCAAATCAATCTCGCTTCTTTGAAGGGGTCTTCTATATTATTTTGTTTCTTTAACACCATAATCCTTTGCACCGTTGTAGGTGTAGTCAGCTCTTGGTCCGTGGGCACGGTCACTGCTTGCATGCCTTGGACTACACTGGTGATGAGCCGCATGAAACGGGATCAAACAGGGAAGAAATACTAGACCAGCTATAGGGCATAAAAGGAAGAAGCCTAACTTCTTCTGAATCATGATTTGAAAGGGTTAAGATATTAGTTGAGGGTTAGAACCAATTCATATTGAAGTTCGATACACCAGCGATAGGTTAATGATTATTAGCTGCTAATTAGCTAAAGCTAATTGCTATATTATGAGCTCATTTGTAGAAGGAAGTGGAGCAAGTGAACCATTCTAGGAACATACAGAAACCAGTACAACAATGCCCAGCACCTGGACTCTGTGTCGATCCATCATGAAGCAGGGGCCTTGGATCGTGCCAGAGGGTGACAGAGACCTGACGAAGACATTCCTGACTTCATTCCTGTGAACCACTGGCCCAATCTGAGACCACCGAATTGGAGTTCTCCAAGAGAAGAATTGTCCACCCATAAAAGACTAATGACCTCATTTAATACACAGCAGGGATGGGAGGTGCTGGGGTTGTGCATATCTATTATTTTGGGAAATAAATAGAAGGCAAAAATCGTTGTACGGCGTGGTCACGCATTTCGGGAACGACCCCCATGCTGCCCACAAGTGTAATAAACATCCCACTTTCTAACTTTGACCAGTTAGAGAGTCTTTGTCTGTGATTTTCAGTTTTAACAATTCACCATGATGCCCCAGAGTGTCACAACGGTATCCTTGGCTCTGTTGGACCCTTCATCCCATGGAGACACACAGTGTTCACTGTAGTCCCCTTGATTCCACGAGGCCCTGCCATGCTGTCATGGCCCCTTGGGTCCCATGGTTCCCAAAGTGTCAGAAGAGTCTCCACTGTTCCATGAGGCCCCCAAAGTCACTGTGCTCCCCTTGGTTCCACAGGGCCCCGCAGTGGAACAATGGACTCTGGCCTCCATGAGGTTCCTCAGTCACAATGGTCTCCTTGGATCCGCAGTGTCACCATGGTCCCTTTGAGGCATCAACAGGGAGAAGCCTCTGCAAAAGTGCCAAAAAACTGAGGAAGAAGTCCTGCAAAGATATTTTGAGTCATGGTTCAGCCAGTCCCCATGATTAATTGCCCTTGGGTCCGCCTTATTAGGCCCTCTTGCTGCAATGCCCCTGGCATTGATTTTGGGCCTTACATTTTAAATAAGTTAGCATTGTTCATTAAAAATCAGTTAAAAAGAGTGAACATTTTGTTTGTTAGACATTTACAGTTGCTTTGAGATGAGTTACGGAGATGTTAATTGTTTTTATCAGTTGTCAGTTTTTTACCACGTTTCATTTCGCTAACCTTTTTATTTTTATAGTCCTTACACTCTCTATGTTTTTGGTTAGTCATAACGGGGGGGGAAATGTGGGAGATCA
>WSPJ01000200.1:0-25457 GCA_009764595.1 Geothlypis trichas
TAAAGCTGTTTTATCAGGGCAGTAAGGGTGTTTCCCAGGCATTAAAGGTGTTTTATGAGGGCACTAAAGGTGTTTCCAGGGCACTAAAGCAGTAGCCCAGCATGGTATCCTGGTAGCCCATCCCAGTATCCCGGTAGCCCATCCCAGTAGCCCATCCCGGTAGCCCAGCCCTGTATCCTGGTAGCCCATCCCTGCAGCCCAGTAGCCCATCTTGGTATCCCAGTAGCCCAGCCCAGTATCTCAGTATCCCAGTACCCCAGTATCTCAGTATCCTGCTCTCCCAGGATCCCAGTACCCCGCTATCCCAGTACCCCGCTATCCCAGTACCCCGCTATCCCAGTACCCCGCTATCCCAGTACCCCGCTATTCCGCTATCCCAGTATCCCATCCCAGTACCCCAGTACCCTGCTATCCCAGTACCCCAGTACCCCAGTATCCCACTATCCCAGTACCCCACTATCCCAATACCCCAGTATTCCAGTACCCCAGTACCCCAGTACCCCAGTATCCTGCTGTCCCAGGATCCCAGTACCTCACTCTCCCAGTACCCCAATATCCCAATATCCCAGTACCCCACTATCCTGCTATCCCAGTACCCCACTGTCCTAGTACCCCCCTATCCCAGTATCCCAGTACCCCGCTGTCCCAGTGCCTCACTCTCCCAGTATCCCAATACCCTGTTATCCCAGTACCTCAGTACCTCAGTACCTTGCTATCCCAGTACGCCAGTATCCAGTACCCCGCTACCCCAGTACCCCGTTATCCCAGTACCCCGTTCTCCCGTTATCCCAGTACCCCAGTACCCCGTTATCCCAGTACCCCGTTCTCCCGTTATCCCAGTCCCCGCTCCCCCGGTCGCTGTCCCGCCTGTTACCGCAGCAGTACCCCAGTACCCCTGTACCCCGTTATCCCAGTACCCCTGTACCCCGTTATCCCAGTACCCTAGTACCCCGTTATCCCAGTACCCCGTTATCCCAGTACCCCTGTACCCCGTTATCCCAGTACCCCAGTACCCCGTTATCCCAGTACCCCGTTCTCCCGTTATCCCAGTCCCCGCTCCCCCGGTGCCCGCCGCGTGTCCCGCCCGTTACCGCAGCAGGCGCAGCTCCGCCAGCAGGGTCGGGTTCTGCTGCGCCTTCTCGGGCGTGGGCTGCGACGCCTGCTCGTGCTCCAGCCGCAGCCGCTGGATCTCCTGCAGGATCTCCCTGCGCACACGGGGGACAGCGTCAGCAAAGGGAAACGCCTGATTGTCACCGGCTTTTGGCAAATATTAAAATTAATACTGTATCTGTGATGTCAGAGAGTTAGGCTGTATCAATTGTCCTGTTTATCACTGGCTTTGCACAAATATTCACATGAATATTGAATGTGTTATATTATACTGTATGAATTGTCCTGTTTATCACTGGCTTTGCACAATATTCACATAAATATTAAATGTGTTATGTTAGAAAGTTAGGCTGTGTCAATTTTCCTGTTTATCATTGGTTTTCCACAAATATTCACACAAATAGTATGTGTGTGATATCAGAAAGTTAGGCTGTATCAATTTTCCTGTTTATCACTGGCTTTTCACAAATATTCACATGAATATTGAATGTGTTATATTATACTGTATCAATTTTCCTGTTTATCACTGGCTTTTCACAAATATTCACATGAATATTATATCGGTGATGTCAGAAAGTTAGGCTGTATCAATTTTCCTGTTTATCACTGGTTTTTCACAAATATTTACACAAATATTATGTGTGTGATGTCAGAAAGTTAGGCTGTATCAATTTCCCTGTTTATCAGTGGCTTTTCACAAATATTCCCATGAATATTTGTCCTGGGGTCCTTTTCCCACTGCTGAGGGTGCCTGGGGACAGGGCCGGGCACAGGGACAGCCCAGGAGAGCCTGGGGGGCTCCACAGGTGACATCTGCAGCAACAAAAACCCTCTGCTTGGCTTTGGAAGGGACCTCAGAGCCCACCCAGTGCCACCCTGCCATGGCAGGGACACTGCCACTGTCCCAGGGTGTGCCAGTGTCCAGCCTGGCCTTGGGCACTGCCAGGGATCCAGGGTGGGCACCCTGTGCCAGGGCCTGCCCACCCTGCCAGGGAACAATTCCCAATTCCCAATCTCCCATCCATCCCTGCCAGGGAACAATTCCCAATTCCCAATCTCCCATCCATCCCTGCCCTCTGGCACTGGCAGCCATTCCCTGTGTCCTGTCCCTCCATCCTTGTCCCCAGTCCCTCTGCAGCTCTCCTGGAGCCCCTCCAGGCCCTGCCAGGGGCTCTGAGCTCTCCCTGGATCCTTCTCCTCTCCAGGTGAGCACCCCCAGGTGTCCCAGCCTGGCTCTGGTGGCTCCTCTGGGCTCTGTCCAGCAGCTCCAGGTCCTTGTGCTGTTGGAATGCCCAGGGCTGGGGCAGGTGGGCTCTCACCTGGGCACAGGGGCAGAATCCCCCGTTCCTGATGGGGGATCACCCCAGGACTGGGGGATTTGGGGGTTTTGGGGATTTCTGGGATCAGATCCCAGCTCTGAGGTTTGCTGGATGTGCTCAGTGCTGGGGAAGATGATTTTAAGAAGATTAAAGAACAAACCCTCCCTGGGGAATGGGGCAGGGCAGCCCCTCCCCGTGGCTAATTAATGAGTAATTAATGAGTGCAGAGGGGTCAGGAGGGCAGGCAGGGCTGCCCCAGCAGGGGCTGTACCTGTTCTTGTTCTCCAGCTCCGCTATCAGCTGCCTCTGCTGCTTGTTGGCATCGAAGCTGAAGGGCAGATCTGCAGGAGGACGGGGCTGCAGAGAGAGCAGGGCTCAGAAAGGGCAGAAAACACCGGGAATGCAGGAACAGAAATCATAGAAATCACAGAAAACACCGGGAATGCAGGCACAGAAATCACAGAAATCACAGAAATCACAGAAATCACAGAAATCACAGAAATCACAGAAATCACAGAAAACACCGGGAATGCAGGCACAGAAATCACAGAAAATACAGAAAATACAGAAAACATCGAGAATGCAGGCACAGAAATCACAGAAATCAGAGAAATCACGGGAATGCAGGCACAGAAATCACAGAAAATACAGAAATCACAGAAAATACAGAAATCACAGGAATGCAGGCACAGAAATCACAGAAAATACATAAAATACAGAAATCACGGGAATGCAGGCACAGAAATCATAGAAATCATAGAAAATACAGAAAACATCGAGAATGCAGGCACAGAAATCACAGAAATCACAGAAAATACAGAAAACACCAGGAATGCAGGCACAGAAATCACAGAAAATACAGAAAATACAGAAAACACCGGGAATGCAGGCACAGAAATCACAGAAAATACAGAAAATACAGAAATCATGGGAATGCAGGCACAGAAATCACAAAAAATACAGAAAACCCCGGGAATGCAGGCACAGAAATCACAGAAATCACAGAAAATACAGAAATCACGGGAATGCAGGCACAGAAATCACAGAAATCATAAAAAATACAGAAAACCCTGGGAATGGAGGCACAGAAATCACAGAAAATACAGAAAATACAGAAAACACCAGGAATGCAGGCACAGAAATCACAGAAATCATAGAAAATACAGAAAACACACAATCAATCACATCAATTACAGAAAACACAGAAATCATAGAAAATACAGAAAACACACAATCAATCACATCAATTACAGAAAACACAGAAATCACAGAGAATACAGTCACAGAAATCACACAATCACAGAAATCACACCATCACAGAAAACCCAGAAATCAGACAAATACTAGAAATTACACAAATCACTCAATCATTCAATCACACCAGTGTCACAATCACACCAATGTCACACAATCACACCTATGTCACACAATCACACCAATGACACAATCACACCAATGACACAATCACACCAATGTCACACAATCACACCAATGTCACACAATCACACCAATGACACACAATCACACCAGTGACACACAATCACACCAATGGCACACAATCACACCAATGACACACAATCACACCAATGACACACAATCACACCAGTGACACACAATCACACCAATGTCACAATCACACCAATGTCACAATCACACCAATGACACACAATCACACCAATGGCACACAATCACACCAATGACACACAATCACACCAATGACACACACAATCACACCAATGTCACACAATCACACCAATGACACAATCACACCAATGTCACACAATCACACCAATGACACACAATCACACCAGTGACACACAATCACACCAATGGCACACAATCACACCAATGTCACACAATCACACCAATGACACAATCACACCAATGTCACACAATCACACCAATGTCACAATCACACCAATGACACAATCACACCAATGACACACAATCACACCAATGGCACACAATCACACCAATGTCACACAATCACAGCAATGGCACACAATCACACCAATGGCACAATCACACCAATGGCACACAATCACACCAATGACACACAATCACACCAATGGCACAATCACACCAATGACACAATCACAGCAATGGCACAATCACACCAATGGCACACAATCACACCAATGTCACAATCACACCAGTGACACAATCACACCAATGACACACAATCACACCAATGACACACAATCACACCAATGACACAATCAATCACACCAATGTCACAATCACACCAATGTCACAATCACACCAATGTCACAATCACACCAATGACACACAATCACACCAATGTCACACAATCACACCAATGTCACAATCACAGCAATGTCACACAATCACACCAATGGCACACAATCACACCAATGTCACACAATCACACCAATGACACAATCACACCAATGGCACAATCACACCAATGTCACACAATCACACCAATGTCACACAATCACACCAATGGCACACAATCACACCAATGACACACAATCACACCAATGTCACACAATCACACCAATGACACAATCACACCAATGTCACACAATCACACCAATGTCACACAATCACACCAATGTCACACAATCACACCAATGACACAATCACACCAATGTCACACAATCACACCAATGTCACACAATCACAGCAATGCCACAATCACACCAATGGCACAATCACACCAATGACACAATCACAGCAATGACACAATCACACCAATGTCACACAATCACACCAATGGCACAATCACACCAATGTCACACAATCACACCAATGTCACACAATCACACCAATGGCACACAATCACACCAATGTCACACAATCACACCAATGACACAATCACACCAATGTCACACAATCACACCAATGGCACAATCACACCAATGACACACAATCACACCAATGGCACAATCACACCGATGACACACAATCACACCAATGTCACACAATGACACCAGTGACACAATCACAGCAATGTCACACAATCTCACCAATGACACACAATCACACCAATGGCACAATCACACCAATGGCACAATCACACCAATGACACAATCACACCAATGTCACACAATCACACCAATGGCACAATCACACCAATGACACACAATCACACCAATGTCACACAATCACACCAATGACACACAATCACACCAATGTCACAATCACACCAATGGCACAATCACACCAATGACACAATCACACCAATGTCACACAATCACACCAATGGCACAATCACACCAATGACACACAATCACACCAATGTCACAATCACAGCAATGTCACAATCACACCAATGGCACAATCCCACCAATGACACAATCAATCACACCAGTGGCACAATCACACCAATGGCACACAATCACACCAATGTCACACAATCACACCAATGGCACACAATCACACCAATGTCACACAATCACACCAATGACACAATCACACCAATGACACACAATCACACCAATGACACAATCACACCAGTGACACAATCACACCAATGACACACAATCACACCAATGACACAATCACACCAATGACACAATCACACCAATGTCACACAATCACACCAATGTCACACAATCACACCAATGACACACAATCACACCAATGTCACACAATCACACCAATGACACACAATCACACCAATGGCACAATCACACCAATGGCACACAATCACAGCAATGTCACACAATCACAGCAATGTCACACAATCACACCAATGACACAATCACACCAATGACACAATCACACCAATGACACACAATCACACCAATAGCACACAATCACACCAATGTCACACAATCACACCAATGACACAGTCACACCAATGTCACAATCACTTCAATGTCACACAATCACACCAATGACACAATCACACCAATGACACAATCACACCAATGTCACACAATCACACCAATGGCACACAATCACACCAATGTCACAATCACACCAATGACACAATCACACCAATGGCACACAATCACACCAATGGTACAATCACACCAATGTCACACAATCACACCAGTCACACAATCACACCAATGTCACACAATCACACCAGTCACACAATCACAGCAATGTCACACAATCACACCAATGACACACAATCACACCAATGGCACACAATCACACCAGTGACACAATCACACCAATGTCACACAATCACACCCATGTCACACAATCACACCAATGTCACACAATCACACCCATGTCACACAATCACACCAATGGCACAATCACACCAATGGCACACAATCACACCAGTGACACAATCACACCAATGGCACAATTGTGAAGCCCCTCAGGACACAAAGCCCAGCCCCAGAGCCCCCATGGCTCCTCCTGGGCACAGACCCTGCCCTTGCTTTGCTCAGAAATTCTGCTGAAACCCTGAGGGACACCTCAGCCTTCATCCCACCCCACCCTGCCATGGCAGGGACACCCCCACTGTGCCAGGGTGTGCCAGGGTCCAGCCTGGCCTCGGGCACTGCCAGGGATGCAGGGTGGGCACCTGTGCCAGGGGAAAATGCAGCCACCAGCTCTGAGTGAAGAGAAAACATCTCCCATAGTCATGGCACATTGACCCCATGGAGGTGGCACATTGTCCCCGTGGAGGTGGCACATTGACCCCATGAAAGTGGCACATTGTCCCCATGGAGGTGGCACATTGCTCATAAATGAAATTGGACATTGAAAGATGAAAGAAGCAATGAGGGAAACCCCTAAATTCCATAAGAATTAAAAATTAAAGGGAGGGTTGTACATTAGAGGGGAATCTCTGGTATCAGGTGTTTTGGGAAGTCTGAACCTCTCAAGTACCTCAGAAATGGGGAAAAATCCTTAAATTCCATAAGAATTAAAAGTTTAAAGGAAGGGGTTTGTACATTAAAGGGCAATCTTTGGGATCAGATGTTTTGGGAAGTCTGAACCTCTCAAGTACCTCAGAAATGGGGAAAACCCCGTAAATTCTATAAGAATTAAAAATTAAAGGGAGGATTGTATATTAGAGGGGAATCTTTGGTATCAGGTGTTCTGGGAAGTCTGAACCTCTCAAGTACCTCAGAAATGGGGAAAGATCCCTAAATTCCATAAGAATTAAAAGTTTAAAGGAAGGGGTTTGTACATTAAAGGGGAATCTTTGGGATCAGATGTTCTGGGAAGTCTGAACCTCTCAAGTACCTCAGAAATGGGAAAGAGAGAAGGGAAATGTGGCTGGAAATTGGATAAAAAGGAGGCTGCATCCTCCAAAAACTGGAGAGACCCCAGGGGATGCCCCATGGCCTCTGCCCTTATTGGGATAAAGCAAAAGGACTCCTGTGTCTCCTTTTTGGGCATGAACTCTGGTGTTTGTGGGGTGATTTTCCCAACACTGCCATGGCCACACAAGAACTGAGGTCATTTGTGGGTTTTTAAAACCCTTCAGAACCAGTGCAGTGCTCAGAACATTTGTCTGCACCAGAAGAACTCAGGCCATGACTAAGAATCCTTCCAGCACCTTCCAGCCTGCAGTGACTCAGCACCTGCTGTCTCAAGGCTTGGGGTTGTTTTACAGGACTGCATGGAAATTTCCTCCTTTTCCACAGAGAGGAACAGCAGATTTGTCATTCCAAACAAACTCTGGGTCTGCTGGGAGGTACAACCAGCACTGAGGGATAAAAGGAACAATGGGAAGGATGGCACTGATTGATGGATGGAAAAAGAGATTTGCTTTACAAATAAATTTTGGGTTTGCTGATGAATGAAATTGGACATTGAAAGGAACAATGGGGAAGAAAAAACCCCAAATTCCATACGAATAAAAAATTTAAAATTCCATAAGAATTAAAAATTAATTTCCTCACTTTTCTCTCCCTGCAGCCTGAGCTGCCCCAATCCCATTCCCCCACTGCCCTGATCTCATTCCCAGCAGAACTCTCAGAAATTTGGGATTTGGGGCAGGTTTGGGGAGCCCAGCCCCCCTTGGTGCTCCCCAGGGCTGGAATTGGGCAAAGATTCCCTGAGGTGCACCCCAAGGTGACAGTGACAATCCAGGGGAGCCATTCCCTCAATTACTGCAATTAAAATCCTCATTGCTTTTAGGGCCAGGAGCAGATCCCCAACATTCCCAGCATGTCCTGCCAGCTGGGGAGGGATGAGGGAATGGTGGGAGTGGGAAAGGAGTGGAGGACGTGGAACAGCGTCACCCAAAGGGTCCTGGTGACAGCCAGCTGCTCCAGGCAGCCCTGGAATGTTCTGGAATGATGGAATTCCCGATGATCCTGCCGTGCAGGGACCCCTCCCACTGCCCCAGGCTGCTGCAGCCTGGCCTTGGGCACTGCCAGGGATCCAGGGTGGGCACCCTGTGCCAGGGCCTGCCCACCCTGCCAGGGAACAATTCCTCATTCCCAATCTCCCACCCATCCCTGCCCTCTGGCACTGGGAGCCATTCCCTGTGTCCTGTCCCTCCATCCCTTGTCCCCAGTCCCTCTCCAGCTCTCCTGGAGCCCCTTCAGGCCCTGCCAGGGGCTCTGAGCTCTCCCTGGATCCTTCTCCTCTCCAGGTGAGCACTCCCAGGTGTCCCAGCCTGGCTCCGGCTGCTCCTCACCCATCCCACCAACCCAACCTTCCCCTTGTGCCTGCTGCCAGCCCAGCAGAGCGCACAGAAATGGGGATGTGGTGTCCCTGGAGCCCCTCAGTGTCCCCTCGGTGTCCCCTCGGTGTCCCCTCGGTGTCCCCCCGGTGTCCCCAAGCAGGACAGGGCACTCACAGCATTGCCAGCCTCGGCAGCCAGGCGTGCGGCGTAGCGGGCGATGAGCCGGTGCTCCTCATCCAGCCGGCCCGGGCTGTCCAGGGCACTGCAAAACAGCACGGGCTGAGACTGGGAACTGGGAAACAATCCACAGTGAGACAGGGAACCTCAAAACACAGCACGGGGTGAGACTGGGAACTGCCAAACAGCACGGGCTGAGACTGGGAACTGTGAAACAATCCACAGTGAGACAGGGAACCTCAAAATAATCCACAGTGAGACTGGGAACTGGGAAACACAGCATGGGCTGAGACAGGGAACCTCAAAACACAGCATGGGGTGAGACAGGGAACTGCAAAACACAGCATGGGGTGAGACTGGGAACTGTGAAACAATCCACAGTGAGACAGGGCACTGCAAAACAGCACGGGCTGAGACTGGGAACTGTGAAACCAACCCAGAGCCAGCCCAGGGCACTGCAAAACAGCACGGGGTGAGACTGGGAACTGGGAAACAGCACGGGCTGAGACTGGGAACTGGGAAACAGCACGGGCTGAGACTGGGAACTGCAAAACACAGCACGGGGTGAGACAGGGAACCTCAAAACAATCCACAGTGAGACAGGGAACCTCAAAACACAGCACGGGGTGAGACAGGGAACTGTGAAACCAACCCAGAACCAGCCCAGGGCACTGCAAAACAGCATGGGGTGAGACTGGGAACTGTGAAACAGCACGGGGTGAGACTGGGAACTGCAAAACACAGCATGGGGTGAGACTGGGAACCTCAAAACAACCCACAGTGAGCACAGGGAACTGTGAAACCAACCCAGAACCAGCCCAGGGCACTGGGAAACCAACCCAGAGTGAGACAGGGAACCTCAAAACCAACCCAGAGTGAGCACAGGGAACTGTAAACCTAACCAGAGTGAGCCCAGGGCTGTCCAGGGCACTGCAAAACAGCACAGGGTGAGCCCAGGGAACCTCAAAACCAACCCAGAGCCAGCCCAGGGCACTGCAAAACAGCGCAGGGTCAGCCCAGGGAACTCTGAAACCAACCCAGAGTGAGCACAGGGATCAGTAAACCTGACCACAGCCAGCCCAGGGCTGTCCAGGGCACAGCAAAACAACCCACAGTGAGACAGGGCACTGCCAAACCTGACCAGAGCCAGCCCAGGGCACTGCAAAACAGCGCAGGGTCAGCCCAGGGAACTCTGAAACCAACCCAGAGAGAGCACAGGGAACTGTAAACCTGACCACAGCCAGCCCAGGGCTGTCCAGGGCACTGCAAAACCGCACAGGGTGAGACAGGGCACTGTAAAACCTGACCACAGCCAGCCCAGGGCACTGCAAAATGTCCAGGGGTGTCCAGGACACTCAAAACCAACCCAGAATGAGCCAGGGCACTGCCAAACCAACTCAGAGTGAGCCCAGGGCTGCCAGGACACCAAAACGTGACCAGAGCCAACCCAGGGTTCCAGAACACTCCCAAACCAACCCAGAGTGAGCCCAGGGAACCTCAAAACCAACCCTGAGCCAGCCCAGGGCTGTCCAGGGCACTGCAAACCAGCACAGGGTGAGCCAGGACACTGCCAAACCAACCCAGAGCCAACCCAGGGCACTGCAAAACCAAACCAGAGTGAGCCCAGGACACTGCAAACCTGACCAGAGCCAGCCCAGGGAACCAGAGCTGGGTGGGAGGAGGATGCAGGGAGGGAATCCAGAGGGTTCCCCAGCAGCAGAGGAGGGAGAGGGCTCACACACAATCCCCTGGGTCACAAACACCATTGTGGGTGATCTGACCCCTCTGTGCTCCTTGCAGGGGTGTGGAGAGGGCTCACACAGAATCATCTGAGTTTAAAAACCTTTCCAGGTGATCTGGCCCAGATCTCTGCTCCTTGCAGGTGTGTGGACAGGGCTCACACAGAATCCTCTGAGTTTAAAAACCTTTCCAGGTGATCTGGCTCAGACCTGTGCTCCTTGCAGAGGAGTGGAGAGGGTTCACACACAATCCCCTGAGCTAAAAACACCTGTCCAGGTGATCTGGCACCTTCTGGCACTGCTGTGCTCCTTGCAGGGGTGTGGAGAGGGCTCACACAGAATTCCCTGAGCTAAAAACACCTTTCCAGGTGATTCCTGCCCCTCTTCAGTCACAAACACCTTTCCAGGTGATTCTTGTCCTTGTTCAGTCACAAACACCTTTCCAGGTGATTCTGCCCCTCCTGAGTCACAAACACCTTTCCAGGTGATCCCTGCCCCTCGAGTCACAAACACCTTTCCAGGTGATTCTGCCCCTCCTGAGTCACAAACACCTTTCCAGGTGATTCCTGTCCCTGTTCAGTCACAAACACCTTTCCAGGTGATTTTGGTCCTTGTTCAGTCACAAACACCTTTCCAGGTGATTCCTGTCCCTGTTCAGTCACAAACACCTTTCCAGGTGATTCTGTCCCTCCTGAGCTACAAACACCTTTCCAGGTGATTCTGTCCCTGTTCAGTCACAAACACCTTTCCAGGTGATTCTGTCCCTGTTCAGTCACAAACACCTTTCCAGGTGATTCTGGTCCTTGTTCAGTCACAAACACCTTTCCAGGTGATTCTGTCCTTGTTCAGTCACAAACGCCTTTCCAGGTGATTCCTGCCCCTCTTGAGTCACAAACACCTTTCCAGGTGATTCCTGCCCTTGTTCAGTCACAAACACCTTTCCAGGTGATTCCTGTCCTTGTTCAGTCACAAACACCTTTCCAGGTGATTCCTGTCCTTGTTCAGTCACAAACACCTTTCCAGGTGATTCCTGCCCTTGTTCAGTCACAAACACCTTTCCAGGTGATTCCTGTCCTTGTTCAGTCACAAACACCTTTCCAGGTGATTCCTGTCCTTGTTCAGTCACAAACACCTTTCCAGGTGATTCCTGTCCTTGTTCAGTCACAAACACCTTTCCAGGTGATTCTGTCCCTGTTCAGTCACAAACACCTTTCCAGGTGATTCCTGTCCTTGTTCAGTCACAAACACCTTTCCAGGTGATTCCTGTCCCTCCTGAGTCACAAACACCTTTCCAGGTGATTCCTGTCCCTTCAGTCACAAACACCTTTCCAGGTGATTCTGTCCCTCTTCAGTCACAAACACCTTTCCAGGTGATTCTGTCCCTCCTGAGTCACAAACACCTTTCCAGGTGATTCTGCCCCTCCTGGCACTGCTGTGCCCATGCCCAGCCAGGCCCTGAGCTGTCCCAGCCACCCCGGGGGTTGGCACAGGGCTGGCACGGGGCTGGCACGGGGCTGGCACCAGGGAACCCCAGCCTGGTGTTCCCAGAGCCCGGCCAGTGCCACCCCTGCCGTGGCAGTGCCACCCTGCCCTGTGCCAGGGGCTCCAGCTCAGCCCTGATGGAAAGGAGGGACCAGGACAGGTCACACAGCTGGGCTGGGGACAGCAGAGAGGCCCTGGGGACCCTGGGGACACGCTGTGCCCTCCTGGCAGTGCCAGGCCAGCGGGGGATGCCAGGGAAGGGAAGGGAAGGGAAGGGAAGGGAAGGGAAGGGAAGGGAAGGGAAGGGAAGGGAAGGGAAGGATTTGCCAGGACAGGTCCCTGTGCCAGCCCAGAGGGGACAGGGGGCACACATGGCCTGGGCAGGGCAGGGGACACTGAGGGAGGGGGGACACCCAGGGAGAGGGGACACTCAGGGGATATTCAGGGATAGGGGACACCCAGGAAGGGGGGACACCCCAGGGAAATGGGACACTGAGGGAGGGAGGACACCCAGGGACAGGGGACAGCTGGGGGACACCCAGGGAATGGGGACACTCAGGGGACACTCAAGGACACGGGACACTCAGGGACAGGGGACACTGAGGGAAAGGGGACACTCAGGGACAGGGACACCCAGGGAGGGTGGGACACCCTGGGGACACCCTGGGGACACCCTGGGGACACTCAGGGAGGGGACATCCAGGGATGGGGGACACTGAGGGAAAGGAGACTCTGAGGGGACACTTGGGGAAATGGGACATTCAGGGAGAGGGGGCACTTAGGGACAGGGGACCCTCAGGGCAGGGGGACACCCCGGGGACACTCAGGGGACATTCAGGGACAGGGGGACACTCAGGACAAGGGGACACTCAGGGGACACTCAGAGAAAATCCGGGAGAAGATGAGATTGCAGCAGGGGTAAAAATGAGATTCCAGCAGGGGTAAAAATGAGATTGCAGCGGGGGCAAATCTGGGGGAAAATCTCAGATTCCAGTGGGGTGAGATCTGAGGGAAGATGAGATTCCAGCAGGGGGAAATTATGGGGAAAAGATGAGATTCCAGCAGGGGAAAATCTGAGATTCCAGCAGGGAAAAATCGGAAAATCTGAGATTCCAACAGGGGGAAATTTGGGGAAAAATATAAGATTTCTGCAGGGGGAAATTTGGGGTGAGATGAGGTTCCAGCACGGGGAGAGATGAGATCCCAGCAGGGGGAAATTTGGGGGAAAATATGATATTCCAGCTGGTGGAAGAAGATGAGATTCCAATAGGGGGAAAATTGGGGAAAAAGATGAAATTCCAGCAGGAAGAAATTTGGGGTAATAGATGAGATTCCAGCAGGGGGAAATTTGAGAAAAAGTGACATTCCAGCAGGGAGAAATCTGGGGGAAGGTGAGATTCCAGCAGGAGGAAATCTGGGGGAAAAGTGGAGATTCCAACAGGGGGAAATTTGGGGGAAAAAATGAGATTCCAACAGGGGAAAATCTGAGATTCCAGCAGGGAAAAATCGGAAAATCTGAGATTCCAACAGGGGGAAATTTGGGGAAAAAGATGAGATTTCTGCAGGGGAGATTTGGGGACAAAGATGGGACTCCAACAGGAGGAAATTTGGGAAATCTGAGATTCCAGCAGGGCAAAATCTGGGGAAAATGATGAGATTTCAGCAGGGGGAAATCTGAGATTTCAGCAGGGGGAAATTTGGAAAATCTGAGATTCCAGGAGGGGGAAATTTGGAAAATCTGAGATTCCAGGAGAGGGAAATTTGGAAAATCTGAGATTCCAGGAGGGGGAAATTTGGAAAATCTGAGATTCCAGGAGAGGGAAATTTGGAAAATCTGAGATTCCATTAGAGAGAAATTTGGAAAATCTGAGATTCCAGCAGGGGGAAATTTGGGAAATCTGAGATTCCAGCAGGAGGAAATTTGGAAAATCTGAGATTCCAGCAGGAGGAAATTTGGGAAATCTGAGATTCCAGCAGGGAGAAATTTGGAAAATCTGAGATTCCAGGAGGGGGAAATTTGGGAAATCTGAGATTCCAGCAGGGGGAAACTTGGAAAATCTGAGATTGCAGGAGGAGGAAATTTGGAAAATCTGAGATTGCAGTAGAGAGAAATTTGGAAAATCTGAGATTCCAGGAAGAGGAAATTTGGACAATCTGAGATTCCAGCAGAGGGAAATTTGGAAAATCTGAGATTGCAGGAGGGGGAAATTTGGAAAATCTGAGATTCCAGCAGAGGGAAATTTGGAAAATCTGAGATTCCAGCAGGGGGAAATTTGGGAAAAGATGAGATTGCAGGAGGAGGAAATTTGGAAAATCTGAGATTCCAGCAGGGGGAAATTTAGAAAATCTGAGATTCCAGCAGAGGGAAATTTGGGAAATCTGAGATTGCAGGAGGAGGAAATTTGGGAAATCTGAGATTCCAGCAGAGGGAAATTTGGGAAATCTGAGATTCCAGGAGGAGGAAATTTGGGAAATCTGAGATTGCAGGAGGAGGAAATTTAGAAAATCTGAGATTCGAGGAGGAGGAAATTTGGAAAATCTGAGATTGCAGGAGGAGGAAATTTGGAAAATCTGAGATTCGAGGAGGAGGAAATTTGGAAAATCTGAGATTCCAGCAGAGGGAATTTGGAAAATCTGAGATTCCAGGAGGAGGAAATTTGGGAAATCTGAGATTGCAGCAGAGGGAAATTTAGAAAATCTGAGATTCCAGGAGGAGGAAATTTAGAAAATCTGAGATTCCAGCACAGGGAAACTTGGAGTGAGATTCCAGCAGAGGGAAATTTGGTAAATCTGAGATTCCAGCAGAGGGAAATTTGGTAAATCTGAGATTTCAGCAGAGGGGGAAATTTGGAAAATCTGAGATTCCAGGAGGGGGAAATTTGGAAAATCTGAGATTCCAGCAGAGGGAAATTTGGGAAATCTGAGATTCCAGGATGGGAAAATTTGGAAAATCTGAGATTCCAGCAGGAGGGAAATTTGGAGTGAGATTCCAGCAGTGTCACAGCGAGAGCTGCAGGACTGAACCCATTTGGGATCAATCAGGATCTGTGAGAGGGGATGGCAGTGCCTGGGCTGGGGACAGCCAGGGCCACCCCCGTGAGTGTCCCTAGAGTGTCCCCAGGCTCACAAAGGTGGCAATCGGGGCTGGGGACACCCAGGGCCACCCCCGTGAGTGTCCCCAGTGTCCCCAGGCTCACAAAGGTGGCAATCAGGGCTGGGGACACCCAGGGCCACCCCCGTGAGTGTCCCCGGGCTGGCACTGACCGTGCCCCGCTCCTCAGCTGGCTCACAAAGGTGGCAATCAGGGCGTGCTCCTCCTGGCACGGCTCGGGGCTGCTGCTGCTGCTGGGCTGGCACCTGCCAGGGGCGGGGAGGGCACAAAAACAACAGAAACTTCATCAGTTCGGGCAAATTTGGGACATGTGGGGCACTGCAGCACAAAAACAACAGAAACTTCATCAATTCGGGCAAATTTGGGAAATGTGGGGGCACTGCTGCACAAAAACAACAGAAACTTCATGAATTCGGGCAAATTTGGGACATGTGGGGGCACTGCAGCACAAAAACAACAGAAACTTCATCAGTGTGGGCAAATTTGGGAAATTTGGGAAATGTGGGGGCACTGCAGCACAAAAACAACAGAAACTTCATAAATTCGGGCAAATTTGGGAAATTTGGGGGCACTGCTGCACAAAAACAACAAAAACTTCATCAGTTCAGGGAAATTTGGGAAATGTGGGGGCACTGCTGCACAAAAACAACAAAAACTTCATCAATTCGGGCAAATGTGGGAAATTTGGGAAATGTGGGGGCACTGCTGCACAAAAACAACAGAAACTTCATCAGTGTGGGCAAATTTGGGAAATTTGGGAAATGTGGGGGCACTGCAGCACAAAAACAACAGAAACTTCATCAATTCGGGCAAATTTGGGAAATTTGGGACGTGGGGGCACTGCTGCACAAAAACAACAGAAACTTCATAAATTCAGGCAAATTTGGGAAATTTGGGACATGTGGGGGCACTGCTGCACAAAAACAACAAAAACTTCATCAATTTGGGAAATGTGGGAAATGTGGGGGCACTGCTGCACAAAAACAACAGAAACTTCATAAATTCGGGCAAATTTGGGAAATTTGGGACATGTGGGGGCACTGCAGCACAAAAACAACAGAAACTTCATAAATTTGGGAAATGTGGGATCCATGGGGGCACTGCTGCTGCTCTGACACGGGGAGGGGACACTGGGGACAGCCAGGCCCTGGCACAATGTCACCCTCCCTGCTGCTTCTTTTCTGCTTCCTCTGGGGCACCAGGAGGAATTCCTGCATGGAAAGGGGGCTCAGGCCTTGGCACTGCCCAGGCAGGTTTGCAGTGCCCATCCCTGGAGGGTTTCACAGCTCTGTGGATGTGACACTTGGGGACTTTCTGTGTTAGTTGGAATTGAAAGTAAAACCTCAATGGTCTGTGCTTGGCTGAGCTCTCAGGGTCATGGTGACACCTCTGCCAAGCCTGGCTCTGGCTGTCCCATACCCAGGGATGGTCTCAAGCTCTGATCATTCTCCTTTTCTTGCTGTTTAAAGCTTTGAGTGGCTTGAACTGTTCTGCATCCCTGTGGAAGCTCAGGGAAGCTGTTGGACACCAGGAGGAATTCCTGCATGGAAAGGGGGCTCAGGCCTTGGCACTGCCCAGGCAGGTTGGCAGTGCCCATCCCTGCAGGTGGCACCTGGATGTGGCACTGAGGGGACAAGGCGGGCACTGGGCACAGCTGGCACTGGGTGACCCTGAGGGATTTTGCAGCCTCAGGGACTCTGGAAATGAACCATGGGATATAAAATAAACTATTCAGAGAAACTCAAAGAGTGCTCAGTGCAAATCTGCAATCAGAAAACAACAGCTCAGTGTCACACACGGCTTCTATGGAAAATCCTTCCTTTCCTTTCCTTTCCTTTCCTTTCCTTTCCTTTCCTTTCCTTTCCTTTCCTTTCCTTTCCTTTCCTTTCCTTTCCTTTCCTTTCCTTTCCTTTCCTTTCCTTTCCTTTCCTTTCCTTTCCTTTCCTTTCCTTTCCTTTCCTTTCCTTCCTTTCCTTCCCTTCCCTTCCCTTCCCTTCCCTTCCCTTCCCTTCCCTTCCCTTCCCTTCCCTTCCTTTTTTAAACTTTTCTTATATTTTTTTATTTTTTTAATTTCATGTTTGGTTTTTTTTAAATTTAAATTAAGGTGGGTTAATGTTTTATAAAGTTTTTATTGTTTTTATTTAAGTTTTTCTTGTTTTATTGTCCTGAGGATGCCCAGGGTTAATGTTTTATAAAGTTTTTATTTAAGTTTTTATTTACATTTTTCTTTTGTTTTATTTATTGTTTTTATTTAAGTTTTTATTGTTTTATTGTCCTGAGGATGCTCAGAGTTAACGTTTTATGAAGTTTTATTTAGGGGGGGGTTTTTTGTTGTTTTATTTATTGAATAAATAAAATTTTATTTAAGAATTGGAATTTAAAATAAATATTTATTGTTTTTATTTAAGTTTTTGTTGTTATATTGTCCTGAGTATGCTCAGGGTTAATGTTTTATAAAGTTTTTATTTAAATTTTTATTTACATTTTTCTTTTGTTTTATTTATTGTTTTTATTTATGTTTTTCTTGTTTTATTGTCCTGAGGATGCTCAGAGTTAACGTTTTATGAAGTTTTTATTTAAGGGGTTTTTTTGTTTTATTTATTTAATAAATAATAAAATTTAATTTAAGAATTGAAATTTAAAATAAATATTTATTGTTTTTATTTAAGTTTTTATTGTTTTATTGTCCTGAGTATGCTCAGAGTTAATATTTTATCAAGTTTTTATTTAAATTTTTATTTACATTTTTCTTGTGTTTTATATATTGTTTTTATTTAAGTTTTTCTTGTTTTATTGTCCTGAGTATGCTCAGAGTTAATGCTTTACAAAGTTTTTACTTAAGTTTTTATTTACGTTTTTCTTTTGTTTTATTTATTGTCTTCATTTAAGTTTTTATTGTTTTATTGTCCTGAAGATGCTCAGAGCTAACGTTTTACGAAGTTTTTATTTAAGTTTTTTTGTTGTTGTTGTTTTATTTATTGAATAAATAAAATTTTATTTAAGAATTGAAATTTAAAATAAATATTTATTGTTTATATTTAAGTTTTTATTGTTTTATTGTCCTGAGGATGCTCAGAGTTAATGTTTTATCAAGTTTTTATTTAAGTTTTTATTTTGTTTTATTGATTGGGTTTTTTAAAGTTTTTGCTGTTTTATTGTCCTGAGGATGCTCAGGGTTAATGTTTTATCAAGTTTTTATTTATGTTTTTCTTTTGTTTTATTTATTGTTTTTATTTAAGTTTTTGTTGTTTTATTGTCCTGAGGATGCTCAGGCTCTGGAATTCCGGGCTTTTGGGATTCTGGAATTCTGGAATTTATATATTATATATTAAATCATTTCTATTTATTAATATTTATTTACTATCCAGCTCTGCTAAGCACAGCCTGCACCTCGCTGCTTGATAGGAATATTTATCTAAATATGATATAATATAATATAATATAATGTAATGTAATATAATGTAATGTAATATAATATAATATAATATAATATAATATAATATAATATAATATAATATAATATAATATAATATAATATAATATAATATAATATAATATAATATAATATAATATAATATAATATAATATAATATATTTTTTATTCTATAACATATTTATTATAATTATAGAACTGAATTGTTATTCTATAATTTATTTATAATATTATAGAAATTAATTATTTACAATTATAATGTATTATTACTATTCTATAATTTATTTAAAATTTTATATTTATTTATATATTATTTTGATTTATTTATGACCCAGCTCTGCCAAGGACCGCCTGCACCTTGCTGCTCTGCAGGAATATTAATATAATATAATATAATATAATATAATATAATATAATATAATATAATATAATATAATATAATATAATATTTCTTATTCTATAATGTATTTATTAGAATTATAGAAAAATACTATTATTCTATAATTTATTTACAGTATTATATTTATTTATATATTAATTTTTATTTATTTATGACCCAGCTTTGCCAAGCACAGCCTGCACCTTGCTGCTCAGCAGGAACATTTATTTATTTATAAGGTAATAATTATTAATATTATATTTTTTGTAATTTTTAATATTTATTTATATTTATTTATATTTATTTATGACCCAGCTGTGCCAAGCCCAGCCTGCATCTCGCTGCTCAGCAAGAATATATATATTTACTTATTTATAAATATTTATTTATTTATTTAGAACATAATATTGCTTTGTACTATAATGTTTATTTCTATTTATTGATATTTATTGTTATTTATTTATGACCCAGCTGTGCCAAGCCCAGCCTGCCCCTCGCTGCTCAGCAAGAATATTTATTTATTTATTTATTTATTTATTTATTTATTTATTTATTTATTTTTATTAATATTTATTCATTTATTTATAACATAATATTTCTTTGTACTATAATGTTTATTTTTTATTTATTGATATTTATTGATATTTATTGTTATTTATTCATGACCCAGCTGTGCCATGGTGGATGAATCCCTTGGGACAGGGAAGGGAAATTCCCCCCTGAGGGCATCGCTGCCCTGCAGAGCTCATCCCTGGCACCAACCCCACCCTGGGCACCCCGGAGCTGAGCTGGGGCACAGGGACAGGGATGGGGACAGGCCTGGCACAGCTGGGAGGTGGCACAGGGACAGGGCCTGGCACACAAAACCAGCTGGGAAAGGCAGAACCTGCTCAGGAGCTCCCTGGCACAGCCCGGTGCCACCAGCTCGGGCAACAGAAACCCCTGGAGAGGGCACCTCCTGCAGGGCATCCTGCCAGAGAGCTGGCACAGCTGGCACCCCCTGTCCCTGCTCAGCTGGCAAAGTTGCCACCTCCATGCCCACCTGGCACATCTGGCACACCTGGCACCCCCTGTCCCTGCTCAGCTTGCACGGCTGGCACAGCTGGCACCCCCCTTTCCCAGCTGACCTGGTGGGCTCAGCAGGGCTGGCACACCTGGCACACCTGGAACTCCCCCTTGCCCAGCTGGCACACCTGGCACACCTGGCACCCTCTGTCCCTGCCCAGCTGGCACAGCTGGCACCTCCATGCCCACCTGGCACTCCTGGTACCCCTGGCACCTCTGGCATCCCTGGCACCCCCGGTCCCTGCCTAGCTGGCGCACCTGGCACAGCTGGCACGCTTGGCACATTTGGCAGACCTGGCACTCCTGGAACCCCCTGTCCCTTCCCGGCTGGCACACCTGGCACCCTTCCTGCCCACCTGGCACACTTGGCACCCTTCCTGCCCAGCTGGCACTACTGGCACCCCCTGGCACACCTGGCACACCTGGCACCCCATGTCCCTGCCCAGCTGGCACCCCTGGCACACCTGGCACAATTGACACACCTGGCATCCCCTGTCCCTCCCCGCTGGCACCCCCTGGCACACCTGGCACTCCCTGGCACACCTGGTACCCCCGTCCCTGCCCAGTTGGCACACCTGGCACCCCTGGCACACCTGGTACCCCCGTCCCTGCCCAGCGGGCACCCCTGGCACCCCTGGCACACTTGGCACTCCTGGCACCCCCTGGCACCCCCTGTCCCTGCCCACCTGGCACCCCTGGCACACTTGGCACACCTGGTACCCCTGTCCCTGCCCACCTGGCACATCTGGCACCCCTGGCACACCTGGTACCCCTGTCCCTGCCCAGCGGGCACCCCTGGCACCCCATGCCCAGCAGTGAGCCCAGGTGAGCCCCGGTACCTTTTGGTCGGCGTGGGCGCCCCCGAGGACACGGCGTGGGACAGCAGAGCCTCGTTCATGTTCACCACGGGCCTGGGGGGGCTGCAACACACGGGGGGACACTGTGAGAGAGGGGAATGGACAGGGAACAACCAAAAACACTGACAGGAACACTGTGAGAGACTGAAAATACACCTGGAACAGGCAAACACACACAGGGACACTGTGAGAGACTGAAAATACACCTGGAACAGCCAAAAACACTGACAGGAACACTGTGAGAGAGGGGAAATACACCTGGAACAGCCAAACACACACAGGGAGACAGGAAATACACCTGGAACAGACAAACACACTGACAGGAACACTGTGAGAGAGGGGAATGTACAGGGAACAACCAAAAACACACACAGGGAGACAGGAAATACACCTGGAACAGCCAAACACACACAGGAACACTGTGAGAGAGGGGAATGTACAGGGAACAGCCAAACACACTGACAGGAACACTGTGAGAGAGGGGAAATACACCTGGAACAGCCAAACACACACAGGAACAGTGTGAGGGACTGAAAATACACCTGGAACAGCCAAACACACACAGGGACACTGTGAGAGAGGGGAAATGTACAGGGAACAACCAAACACACACAGGGACACTGTGAGAGATGGGAATGTACAGGGAACAACCAAAAACACTGACAGGAACACTGTGAGAGACTGAAAATACACCTGGAACAGCCAAACAAACACAGGAACACTGTGAGAGAGGGAAATGTACAGGGAACAACCAAAAACACACACAGGGAGACAGGAAATACACCTGGAACAGCCAAAAACACTGACAGGAACACTGTGAGAGAGGGGAAATGTACATGGGAACAGCCAAACACACACAGGGACACTGTGAGAGACAGGAAATACACCTGGAACAGCCAAACACACACAGGGAGACTGTGAGAGAGGGGAAATACACCTGGAACAGCCAAAAACACTGACAGGAACACTGTGAGAGAGGGAAGTACACCTGGGAACAGGCAAAAACTGACAGGGACACTGTGAGAGAGGGGAAATACACCTGGAACAGCCAAACACACACAGGGAGACAGGAAATACACCTGGAACAGCCAAACACACACAGGAACACTGTGAGAGAGGGAAATACACCTGGGAACAGCCAAACACACACAGGGACACTGTGAGAAGAGGGGAAATGTACATGGGAACAACCAAACACTGACAGGGACACTGTGAGAGACTGAAAATACACCTGGGAACAGCCAAAAACTGACAGGAACACTGTGAGAGAGGGGAATGTACAGGGAACAACCAAAAACACTGACAGGGAGACAGGAAATACACCTGGAACAGCCAAACACACACAGGGAGACAGGAAATACACCTGGAACAGACAAAAACTAACAGGAACACTGTGAGAGACTGAAAATACACCAGGGAACAGCCAAACACTGACAGGGAGATTGTGAGAGAGGAGAGAAACCCAACATGGACAGGGATCCTGTTAGAGGGCAAGAGAATCATCAGGGACAGCCCAAGACAGACAGGGATGCTGCTAGAGAGGAGAAAATACACAAGGAATTAACCCAACATGGACAGGGAGCCTGTTGGAGAGGATAAAAACAACCCAAAACAAACAGGGATCCTGTCAGAGAGCAGAAAATACACAAAGAAACAGACAGAGATCCTGTTGGAGGGCAGGAAAACAACCCAGGACAGACGGGGATCCTGCTAGAGAGGAGAAAATAGAAAAGGAAACAACCCAAACCAGACAGGGATCCTGTTAGAGGGCAGGAAATAGACAAGGAAACAATCCAACATGGACAGGGATCCTGTGAGAGAGAGAAAAACAACCCAGAACAGCCAGGGATCCTGTTAGAGAGCAGAGAAACAACCCAGAACAGCCAGGGATCGTGTCAGAGAGGAGAAAATACAAAAGGAAATAGCCCAGGATACACAGGGATCCTGTCAGAGAGCAGGAAATACAAATGGAAACAGCCAGGGATCCTGTTAGAGGGCAGGAAAACAACAATGAAACAGCCCAGGATAAACAGGGATCCTGTTAGAGAGGAGGAAAAATACCAGGGACAGCCCAGCACTGCCAGGGACCCTGAGAGAGCAGAAAATACAAAAGGAAACAGCCCAGCAGTGACAGGGATGTTAGAGAGTGGAAAAACCAACAAGGAAACAATCCAACATGGACAGGGATCCTGTTAGAGAGGAAAAAACACAAATGGAAACAGACAGGGATCCTGTCAGAGGGCAGGAAAACCAACAGGAACAGCCCAACACAAACAGGGATCCTGTCAGAGCAGGAAATACAAAGGAAAGAGCCCAACACAGACAGAGGTGCTTTTAGAGGGCAGGAAATACAAAAGCAGAGCCCAGCACTGCCAGTGACCCTGTGAGAGCAGAAAATACAGAAGGAAACAACCCAGCAGTGCCAGGGACACTCTTAGAGAGTGGGAAAACCCCAAGAAAACAACCCAACATGGACAGGGATCCTGTTAGAGAGCAGGAAATACAAAAGGAAATAGCCCAGGACAAACAGGAATCCTGTTAGAGGGCAGGAAATACCAAAGGAAGCAGACAGGGATCCTGTCAGAGAGGGGAAAATACAAATGGAAACAGACAGGGATCCTGTGAGAGAGCAGGAAAACCATCAGGAACAACTCAACACGGACAGGGATCCTGTTAGAGAGCAGAGAAACTACTCCAGACAGACAGGGATCCTGTGAGAGGGCAGGAGAACAACTCAGGACAAACAGGGAAAATACAAAAGGAAAGAACCCAACATGGACAGGGATCCTGTTAGAGAGCAGGAAAACCATCAGGAACAACCCAACACAGACAGGGATCCTGTTAGAGAGGAGAAAATACAAAAGGAAACAGCCCAGCAGTGCCAGGGACCCTGTGAGAGCAGAATTCCCTCAGAACAGGCCCAGCAGTGCCAGGGGTGCTGTCAGAGCAGAATTCCCCCAGGACAGGCCCAGCTCTCTGGGCTGAACACCAAAGTTTGGGCTCCTGCCCCTGGAGGTCGTTCCCAGCTGAAGCAATTCTGTGATTCACACAAAGCCTCTCCCAGCCCTGGGATTTCCTGGGATTGATCATTTCTGGGGAATATCTCTGGAAAACCTCTGTCAGGATGGGCCTGTGGTTGCTGGCACCACCAGGAGGATGAAAACTGAATTATTGATGAGATCAGCACAGGAGGAGCTGTGTGAGCCTGGGCCCTGCAGCACAACCCAAACTCACTGCCCAGACATTCTGCTGCCAAGGGACACAAAAAAGGGACAGGAACGGGTTTGTCCCTCTGAGACACTGCTGGGAGCTGTGGAAAACAGCCTGGAAACACCTAAAATACCGAAATCAGGATTTTTACTATTGAAATGAAAAATATCCTGGATTCAGCTACCAAGGAGGGATTTCTGTGGCTGGAAAACCTCACCAGGAATGCAAAGTATCCAGGGAGGAATGGTCAGTGAGGGAATGGTCAGCAGGGAATGGTCAGCAGGGAATGGTCAGCAGGGAATGGTCAGTGAGGGAATGGTCAGCAGGGAATGGTCAGCAGGGAATGGTCAGCAGGGAATGGTCAGTGAGGGAATGGTCAGCAGGGAATGGTCAGCAGGGAATGGTCAGTGAGGGAATGGTCAGTGAGGAATGGTCAGCAGGGAATGGTCAGCAGGGAATGGTCAGTGAGGGAATGGTCAGCAGGGAATGGTCAGCAGGGAATGGTCAGCAGGGAATGGTCAGCAGGGAATGGTCAGCAGGGAATGGTCAGTGAGGGAATGGTCAGCAGGGAATGGTCAGCAGGGAATGGTCAGTGAGGGAATGGTCAGTGAGGGAATGGTCAGCAGGGAATGGTCAGCAGGGAATGGTCAGCAGGGAATGGTCAGCAGGGAATGGTCAGTGAGGGAATGGTCAGTGAGGGAATGGTCAGTGAGGAGAATGGTCAGTGAGGGAATGGTCAGCAGGGAATGGTCAGCAGGGAATGGTCAGTGAGGGAATGGTCAGTGAGGGAATGGTCAGCAGGGAATGGTCAGCAGGGAATGGTCAGCAGGGAATGGTCAGCAGGGAATGGTCAGTGAGGGAATGGTCAGTGAGGGAATGGTCAGCAGGGAATGGTCAGTGAGGGAATGGTCAGTGAGGGAATGGTCAGCAGGGAATGGTCAGCAGGGAATGGTCAGTGAGGAATGGTCAGTGAGGGAATGGTCAGCAGGGAATGGTCAGC
>WSPJ01000201.1:0-25413 GCA_009764595.1 Geothlypis trichas
AAAGTACCAGTCCCCACATTCCTGTCCCCACATCTCCATCCCCAAATTCCTGACCCCTCTTCCTGTCCCAAAGCCACCCTACATCCCCAGTCTCACCCAGGTCCACTGTTGTAACATGGACTGGCGCTGCCTGCATTGGGGACTTCAGGGGACCCCTCAGCCCCTTGTGCCCCTCCCATCCCCAGGGTGTCAGGCCCGTCCCGTGGCACGCACCCCCACAGGAGCAGCGGCCACCTTCCCGGCCATCCTGCTGTCCCCAGCCATGTGCACTGGCTGTCACTCGCTGCTGTGGCCACCGCTCCCCTGGCTGGCGGCTCTTGGATGAAGGGGAAGGAAGCGAGGTCAGGCCGCGACCTCATGCATAGGTTGCCCTTGGTGGGGGCAGGGTGGCCACAGGATGGGGACACGGGTGGTGGGACACAGTGGAACATGAGGTTCCAGGAGTGGGTGGCCTCGGTGGGTTAGGGGGAGGCAGGAATGGGTCCCTGGGATGGGGGGTTGTGAGGAGGGTGAATGTCCGGCCATGGGGGTGCCATGGGAATGGGTGTCCCCATAGCTGGGTGGACTGAGGGATTTGAGTTGATGGGATGGGGGACTGGTGGGTCCTAGGAGGATTTCAGGGGATGGAATGAACGGGAGGGGTTCCTTGGGAATGGGTCCTGGGCCATGGAGATCCTGGGAATGTCAGTACCGGGATGGGGGCTGCAGAGAGGGTGGGATATAAGGCATGGGGGTCCCATATTTCAATTCTCAGGGGAATGGGGGGTGTCAGGGATGGGCAGTGGCCGGGTGAGCCCGTGGGTCAAAGCTCCTTCCCTGGGTGTTTCAGATTTTGGGGTGAACCAGAGCCAGCACAGCCCCCACAAGGTGCTGGCAGCCTGGGGATCACCCCAGACAGATTCTGAGCTGCTCTGGGTCTGTGCCCCCCAGCCTCCAGTGACTTTTCCCTCTCTTTATTCCATTTCCATCATTTTACCCCTCAACTTCACAAGCCCCCAGTTCGTGCCTTGATGGTCCTGGGGGGCACCAGAGCAGGGAATGGATTGGGGGAAGCCCAGGGTGGGGGAAGCAGGGGTGAGGGGTCTGCAGGGAGGGCTGGGGAGGCTGTGGGGGATGGGGATGTCCGGCTGTGCACCCCAACACTTTCACTTTCTCTCTGCTGCAGAAGAAGGAAGAGGCCGATTGTGCTGAGTGTCAGACGGGGGGGGTGGGGGGAGGCGTCTGTCCGGGGGGGGGCACATCCAAGGGGCTCCTGTCCTGCGTGGATTCTGTCCCAGGGGGGACAAATGCTGGACAAGGGGCTCCTTTCCTGGTGCATGGCAGCTCCGGGGGCTCCAGACATCTCCATTTTGCTCATCCCCTGCAGGATCTGAGCCAGCAAGAGCAGCTGGGGAATGGAGCCCCAAACTCCTGCTCCTTGAAGCCAGTGGCCATCCAAGGGTGGGGCCCAGCCATGGCCCAGTCTCACTGCACAGGGATGGCCATTGCCCAGCCCTGCTCTGCCCAGCCCCAGGTGGCAGCCAGCACCTGAGGGTCCCCCCTGCCCCCTTGGCTTTGATTCTGGCAGCTTTAGAGCTGCTGCAGAGGTGAGAATTCTGTGAGTGGAAAAAGGCCTGCCTGTGGTTTGCTCAGCCCTGCAAGAAGCACAAACCACAAAGAGAGCCCAATCAGTGGCTCTGTGAGGGCCTTTGATGGTTTTCAGAGCAGGGCTGGCTGGAAACCCCCCTGCAGGGGCAGCTGAGAGGGAACCAGTCCGGAAATGCAGCAATTGATCATTTTGTGCCTTTGCCAAAGGGACTGAGAAAAACACAAAACTACTGCAAAGACAACAACAATCTGCTCAACAGCCTTACCTGTACTCGCCTTCTTGAACAAAACCTGCAGCCCTTTGGAACTTTCCAGAGAGAATGTTTGGGTTCTGGATGTGCACACCAGAAGAGAGGGAAAAGTGTGGAAATATTGAGCAAGGGCTGCACACGAGGGGCTGGGGAACAGGGGTGTCACAGCAGGAGCAGGGAGTGCCCAGGCAGGGGAATTCAGGGCAGGCTGGAGTGGATTTACCAGGCAATCAGACCCTGAGGCACACACGGGCATTTCCACAGATTGCTGTGCACTGTCCCAAGGATGGACAGAGCTTCTCCTCTTCCTCAATGGGAAGTCAATAAAATTTCATAGGGGAATGAGAAAAATGGGAAGAGTTGCTAAATATGGCCCAAGAAAAGGCTTCCTTATGGGCTGGGTTGCTGCCCAGCAGGCAGGGAGCAATTCCATGGAGCTGTTGGACACTCAGGGAGATTCCACACTCTCTGCTATCCACAAGCAAACGCTGCTGGGGAATGCACCAAGGGGCTTCTAAAGGGCACAAAATGTCTCATTTCATTAGGATTTGTTTGTGGTTTTTTTGGAGGTGATATGTTGGGAAAGCAATGGCTTCCACAAACCAGAGCATTTTGTACCTTGTCAGTTTGGTTTTTGCTGAGTTTGTTCTTTATTGGGAAAATAATGGTGCGGGAAAGATTTTTTCTTTTATTCTATGGATGTCTAATTTTGTCTGAACCAACTGGGCATCAAATGTTGCCTGGGATGGCTGAGCCAGGAAATTGGGGGAGACCTGACCCAGGGGTGTGTGGGGCATGGACACAGAGCCTCCCAGGACAGCCCTGGGGTGCCCAAGTCTGGGGGTTTCCCTTGGCCTCCCCTCCATGGGGACCCCCATCCCAGGATTGCCATTGCCCAGTACCACCATGGCCTTGACCCCATCCCATGGGCTGCTCCTTCCCCCAGAACCCCTATTCCCTTTTTCCCTCTGCACCCCCAACCCTGGCACCCACATGCCATGATCCCAAATCCCCGGGGACCCTGTTCCCACAGAAACCACCAACCCTGAATGCCCCCAGGCATGGAGATCCCAATTCCCCGGGACCCTCATTCTCCTGGACACGCATCCTTGGTTGCCCACATCCCTTGAGCCCCCCACACCCAGAAACAACATCCCCTACCATGTCCCCATATCATCCAAGAATGTCCCCAGCCGGTGCCCAGCTTGTGGCCACCCTACCCCCACCAAGGGCCACCTACACGTGGGGACGGACGTGACCTCGCTTCCTTCCCCTTCATCCCAAGAGCCGCCAGCCAGGGGAGCGGTGGCCACAGCAGCGAGTGACAGCCAGTGCACATGGCTGGGGACAGCGGGATGGCCGGGAAGGTGGTGCTGCTCCTGTGGGGTGAGTGCCCCGGGCACGGGCCTGACACCCTGGGGATGGGGAGGGGAGGGGGCACAGGGGGGCTGAGGGGTCCCTCGAGGTCCCCAATGCCAGCAGTGCCAGTCCATGTTACCCACAGTGGACCTGGGTGGGACTGGAGATGTAGGGTGGCTTTGGGGACAGGAAGAGGGGTCAGGAATTTGGGGGTGCAAATGTGGGGACAGGAATGTGGAGACCTGCACCTTCGGGCTCGGGTAGCTCTGGGCATAGGGACAAGGGAGCTGGGATGCAGGGACAGAAGGGGACAAGAAGCATGATGATGTGGCCATGGGGATGGGATCATGGGGATGGGATCATGAGCTGGTGGGGGTGACTTGGGCCAGCATGGGCTCTGTCCATGGTGTCCTTGTTCCTGAGATGTCCACAGTGTCCCCATGTTCTGCCTCAGCCCAGGGTGGCCTCAGTGTCCCTGTTCCCAAGGTGACTGTGCCACAGGGATGTGTTGCACGGCTTTTGTGATTCAGACATGTCCCCCTGCCTTGCAAAATTATTTGGAGACCACCCAGACACCCTTTCCAACAAGAACTGCTATCCCTATGTGGACAGTTTGAGGACAGCCCCCACACTCCGTGCCCCTGTGCCTCTGTCCCTGCAGTGCCACCCTCACCCAGCCCTGTCCCTTCTCCCTTCCAGCCCAGACCCTTGGCCTCGCTGGTGAGTCCTCAGGGGATGCCATGGCCCCACCCTGCTGTCCCCAGCCCCACACTGGCCCTGGCAGGCTGGTGTCCCCTGTCACCCGCAGGTGCCCAGACCACCCAGCTCCTGGTGGAGCCCCCCTGGAGGCCGGCGGTGCTGTGGGACCGGGTGACACTGACCTGCCAGGGCTCAGGGACCGCCAGTGCCACCACCTGGTACAAGGACGGGCAGCGCTGGGGACAGGAGGGACGGAACCACTTCATCGTCAACGTGGAAGGCATCTACAGCTGTGAGAGACCAAGCATTGGGCTCAGCCCCACCATGAGCGTCTTAGATGGTGAGGGGGTTCTCGCTGTCCCCAGCCTGGCACCCGCAGAGACCTCGAGATCTCTGGGTGGGCTCTGCTCCATGGGTCACCTCCTGGTGTGATCAGAGCCTGTCCCCAGAATATCCCAGAACTGGATAACTCTGTGTTGGAACTGGGCACCCCTGTTGCACGGAGTGTGACCCAATGGGGGGTCCTGGTTCCATGGAGTGTGACAGGACTCCTCTTTCCCCCAGACCTGCTGGTGCTGCAGGTGCTGGCGCGGGAACTACTGGAGGGGGACACGGTGACACTGCGCTGCCGGCGCTGGCGGGACATGCCGGTCACTGGAGTGCGATTCTACCATGGGGACAAGGAGGTGGAGAGGTCCCTCAGAGGGACCGAGTTGTCCCTGTCCCCCCTGCAGCTGAACTACAGCGGTCACTACAGCTGTGGGGGCTAGGTGGATTCTGAAGTGTCATCGTGGGCACAGTCGGAGCCAGTGACAGTGACAGTGCACGGTGAGCACCCCCACGGCTGGAACTCCAATGTCCTGACACACCCAAAGCCACCTTCCAAAGGACTCAGAGTCACAGTCCTCACCTCCCCTCTCCTTCCCTGAGCTCTCCCCTGTGCCAGTGCTGGAGGGTCCCCCCAAGCCCACCCTGGGGTCCCCCCTGACTCTCAGCTGCCTCAGCACCCCCAGCCCCCTGCGGCCCCGAGCCCCCCTCCTGCACGTGTTCTACCAGGACGGGCAGGTGGTGGGGGGCCCGCAGGGGTCCCCGCAGCTGCTTGTGCCCACCGTGGGGGTCTCCCACTCGGGGAATTACAGCTGCCAGGTGCGCTCCGAGGGCGGGGCCGTGCGGAAGAGCAGTGCCCGGCTCCGTGTCACGGTGTGCAGTGAGTGCGGGGATGGGCACGGGGCGCCCCCACAGCCTCCTGGGTTCCCTGGCTGGGGCCCTCCAGGTCCTCCAGACACCTTTCTTATGCCCCCCCCATCTCTGCCCTGTGTTCCCTCACCCCTCCCATATGTGACCCTATCCCCAACATCCCCCATCACAGCCATCCCCCCCTTGTCCCTATCCCCCCAATCTGGCATCCAGCCTCTCCCTTTGGTGTCAGCCCTGTCTGTGTCTCCACAGTGCCCGTGGCCAATGCCACCATCACCCCCGGTCCCCTGTCACACCAGATGCACACAGGTGACCCCGTGACCTTGCGCTGCTCAGTGCAGGTGGGCTCAGGCCCTGTCACCTTCACCTGGCTGCACAATGGGCAGGAGGTGGCCCAGGGTCCCCTCCTGGAGCTCTGGGACATCCATGTGGGACATTCGGGCGCCTACCAGTGAGTTGCCACCAACCAACTGGGACAGGACGGGCACTGCGTATTCCGGGCACTCAGCCCTGAGCTGGCCCTGGAGTAGACACCTGGCTCACCCTGGGTCACAGGTGGGGTCACACAGGGTCACCGGGACGTTCAGGATCCCTGTGTTGATATGTGACCCTGATGTGTCCCCCTCTGTTTCTTGCAGTGGCCGCAGGGGTCGTTGGGGCACTTTTGTCCCTGCTCCTGCTCATGGCAGTCATTGTGGCCTGGCACTGGTGGCACCGTGTGGGTGGATGACAATGGGGGGACCTGGGGTCCGAAGGAGCTGTAGAGGTCCCCAGAGTTAGGGAGTGATAGGCCAGCACCCACAGCCCCAGAATTGTGACCATGCCTGAGGGTCCTGTATGGTTTGGGGATGTGCTGGAGGGTTCTGCAGGGATGTTGGGGGTTCTTTCAGAGGTCCTGGCGGTGTTTGGGGGGTCTCTGTTCCTGCTGGGCTTTGGGTTCTGGTTGCTGAGTTGGTTGGGGCACTGGTGAGGGTCATGAATTCTGGGGAACTCTGCAGAGATTCTTGGGCGTCCTGAGGAGAATATAGGGTCCCATGGGGGTCCAGGAATTATGAGAGGGTTCAAGGCCCTGGGACCCCACAGTCACCCCTCTTCTGCTTCCATTGTAGCTGCCAGGAAGCACCAGGAAAGGTGAGTGGGAGCTCAAACCACACTTTCCCTTTTACCCCAACCCCCAAGCCCTCCCATTCCCTTCCCCACATCCCCTTTATTCCCTCTGGGCCCCCCCGGATCCCACGGCCCCCCCAGAGGAGGGGGAGGTGCTGTACACCCACGTCGTGGTCACCAAGAGCGCAGGGAGTGAGTACGGGGGGACACACGCAGAGGGACACGTCACCCACAAGTGTCACCCCACCCAGATCCCACAGCCCGTGTCTCTCGCAGTGTCCCCCCGTGCCACCATCCTCCAGGATCCCCAGGTGACCTACGCGGAGCTGCGGGGACCCCAGGGGCGACCGCGGGAACCCGGTGACATCTACGGGAATGTGCTGTGACACTGGGGGAACTGGGGGCACTGGGGGTCCCCACCCATGGGCACCCACTCGTGTGTGTGCAGCCACTAAAAACTGCCCCTCTCCCTCCCAGTGGGGGCACAAAGATCCCAAAGGGCTGAGAGAAGAACAATTTCCTGCAACAGCAACGAGAGAGAATAAAACCAACAGCAACAGCAACACGGTTCAGAGTCCAAATGCTCACACATGGACCCATTTCCTGTGAAAGCCACAATAAGGAACAAACCGCAGACAGTGTCCCCAACACATTTCCTATACCAGAGGAGCATGACAAGGCCCTGGACCTTCGCTGCTCTGATGGCTAAAGTGGCCTTCAGGAGGCTCTGGATTCTCTTTTCCCCTGTCCCAAACCCCTCCTCTGCCGTGTTCCCCACACGAGGATGTCACAAATGTCCTGTAAGGATTCTGGAGCCTCCCCCTTTGCCAGTCCCCCCTTTGCTGGGATCAGGCCATGGCACAGGGTGGGATGTAAGAGACAGAAAAGTTTGATGTCTGGAGACATTTTGGAACACCTGTCTGTGACTGAGTTGGGTGAGGCCTTGCTTTTGGTGAGACAGGTCCCTGTCTGTCCATCAGTCTGTCACCCATGGCACACTGGGGACAGTGTGACGCTCTGCCAAAGCCAGCTCCTGAGTGGCCGTGTGAAAAGAAGTGCCAGCTGGGGAGAGGGCCCTTGGTGGCCCAACTGACTTAAAAGGCAGAGCATGAGGTGGCCAGGTCCCTGACAGTATCTGCACATGGGGTATCTCTCCCATCCAAACTGAAACCCAGGATTTGGCATCTCATTTAAATGAAAAATATCTGCCAAGGAAAGTGGGAACCTTCCTGGAATGGAAAGAAGACGCACGCCTAAAACTTTTTTTAATTTCAACAATGATGGGACTTCCAGGCAGAAGTGCAAGAAAAGGAATAACAGTTCCTTACTGGGAAATTTATAAGGCAGAAGAGAACAAACAACACAAACGCAGAACTTTCCCTCCCCCTCAGCGCTGTTGGTTTTTGTGGCAGTTATAACCGCGGCCAGCAGGGGGGCGCTGAAGGGAGCACTCCTGGCCAGCAGGGGGCGCTGCAGGGAGCACTCCCGGCCAGCAGGGGGCGCTGCAGGGAGCACTCCCGGCCAGCAGGGGGCGCCCCGCTCCAGCTCCATCCCCTCAGAGGCCATGGCGGACTCGGGCGGGAGGGACGAGGGCAAATCGCTCCTTTTGCAAACTCACGGCCACCAATCGCTCCCGGCACCACCAGCAGCAGCGGGCAGAAGCCGCCAAGGCAGCAGGTTGGATCCCAGTGCCCACTGGCAGCGTAGCAGTGCCCCGGGACCAGGCACATGCCCTGTACAGCACCCGTGACCGCTCTCCATGATCCCGAATGGAAGGAAGGCAGCGCCTGACCCCAGGCTGGTCTCGTGCGGGAACTCAGCACATCACTCCGAATGTCCAGAGTCACCAAGGGAACCTTTGGGGGGCTCGGAGGTTGTGGAATGTTGCCAGAAATTCCTGGTGGCTTGACTTTGACCCTTCTTGGGATATGTATGAAGACATGAGAATCACTCGGGTTTGAATGGTGCAAGAATGACACTTTTACAGGGTGAAATATATATTTTGGGGTTTTGGTACGGGGGTTATGGAGACAAGATGGAGGAATCGGGGTGTGTCTCATGCTTCTTCTTTCTTCTTCTTGTCGTCCATCTTCTGTGGTGATGTTGGCACCTGGGGATTGGTTTGTGGTTAAGGTGCGCTCGGTATCAAGGGTGAAAAGTATTGGGAATAAAAGGTAAATATTATGTCTCTAGTTTTTCCTATAAAAAGACATGACGGCCCCGTGAGTGGTCAGAGTGCCCTTGGCTGCCTTGCTGGTCAGATCCTGGTAGGGCAGAAAGAAAATTCTGTAGATAAGAAATAGTAAACAATCTGAAGACTGAAATACCGGAGTCCAGACTCATTCTTAGAAACGCGGGCGTCCCCAGAACCATCCTACGCGTGTCTGGGCAGAGACAAAAACCTAAACTGGACAGTCTCGGGTCCACAGCAGCAGCTCGGGTGACTTTATGCCAGAATTCCGGCAAACCCTCAGCCTTTCACTCAGGTGAGGAGGGCAGGGATGGAGCAGCTTTGGAGACACCTGGAATCCACAGAGGGTCACTCCCCACAGCCCCACCATGGCCATGGGCAGAGCCTCTGACCGATATTTCCACACATTTCTCTCAAATTTTGTGGCCAAAGTCAGAATCCGAGCATTCTTTCCATGTGGTTCCAGAAGGTCAAAGGTTTTGTTCAAGAAGGAGTGTCCAGGTCAGCTTGTACTGCAGATTGTTGTTGTCTTTGCAGTAGTTCTGGGGCTCTCTCAGTCCCTTATCAAGAAGAACAAATGATCAACTGCTGGACTGGTTCCCTCAAACCTGCCCCTGCAGGGGGGGTTTCCAGCCAGCCCTGTTCTGAAACCATCAAAGGCCCTCTCAGAGCCACTGCTTGGGCTCCCTTTGCGTTTTGTGCTTCTTGCAGGGCTGAGCAAACCACAGCCAGGCCTTTTTCCACCCACAGAATTCTCACCTCTGCAGCAGCTCTAAAGCTGCCAGAATCAAAGCCAAGGGGGCAGGGGGGAGCCTCAGGTGCTGGCTGCCACCTGGGGCTGGGCAGAGCAGGGCTGGGCAATGGCCATCCCTGTGCAGTGGGGCTGGGCCATGGCTGGGCCCCACCCTTGGATGGCCACTGGCTTCAAGGAGCAGGAGTTTGGGGCTCCATTCCCCAGCTGCTCTTGCTGGCACAGATCCTGCAGGGGAATGGCAAGAATGGAGATGTCTGGAGTCCCCGGAGCTGCCATGAACCAGGACAGGAGCCCCTTGTCCAGCATTTGTCCCCCCTGGGACAGGATCTCCCCAGGACAGGAGCCCCCTTGTTTTCCCCCCTCAGAACCCCCTCCTCCATCTGACACTCAGCACAAACAGCCTCTTCCTTCTTCTGCAGCAGAGAGAAAGTGAAAGTGTTGGGGGGGCACTGTCAGACACCCCCATCCCCCACAGCCTCCCCAGCCCTCCCTGCAGACCCCTCACCCCTGTTTCCCCCACCCTGGGCTTCCCCCAACCCCTTCCCTCTTCTGCTGTCCCCCAGGACCATCAATGCACAAAATGGGGGCTTGTGAAATTGAGGGGTAAAATGATGGAAATGGAATAAAGAGAGGGAAAAGTCACTGGAGGTTGGGGGGCACAGACCCAGAGCAGCTCAGAATCTGTCTGGGGTGACCCCCAGGCCACCGGCACCTTGTGGGGGCTGTGCTGGCTCTGGTTCACCCCAAAATCTGAAACACCCAGGAAAGGAGCTTTGAGCCACGGGCTCATCCGGCCACTGCCTATCCCTGGAACCCCCATTCCCCTGAGAACCGAAATATGGGACCCCCATCCCTTATATCCCACCCTCTCTGCAACCCCAATCCCGGTACTGACATTCCACGGGATTTCCATGGCTCAGGACCCCATTCCCAAAGAACTCCTCCCGTTCATGCCATCCCCTGAAATCCCCCTAGGACCCACCATTCCCCCATCCCATCAACTCAAATCCCTCAGTCCACCCAGCTATGGGGACACCCATTCCCATGGCACCCCCATGGCCGGACATTCACCCTCCTCACCACCCCCATTCCCCAGGGACCCCATTCCTGCCTCCCCAAACCCACCGAGGCCCCCACTCCTGGGAACCTCATGTTCCACTGTGTCCCACCCACCCATGTCCCCATCCTGTCCTCACCCTGCCCCCACCAAGGGCCACCTACACGTGGGGACGGACGTGACCTCGCTTCCTTCCCCTTCATCCCAAGAGCCACCAGCCAGGGGAGCGGTGGCCACAGCAGCGAGTGACAGCCAGTGCACATGGCTGGGGACAGCGGGATGGCCGGGAAGGTGGCGCTGCTCCTGTGGGGTGAGTGCCCCGGGCACGGGCCTGACACCCTGGGGATGGGGGGGAGGGGGCAAAGGGGGCTGAGGGGTCCCCTGAGGTCTCCAATGCCAGCAGGGCATGGAGCCCAGTGTGACCAGATATTTGGGGTGGCTTTAGGGACAAAAACAGGGGAAGTGGGATGTGGGGACAGGCACAGGGGGATAGAGATGTGGGGACAAGGATGTGGCAGAAGGAGCCTTGGGGCTTGAGTAGCTGTGGGGACAGGGACATGGGAACAGGGATACAGGGACAGGGACAAGGGCCACGTAGCAAGGGGATGGGCCAGGAGGACAGGTGCCATTGGAATAGAATCATGGGCACAGGGCCATGGGTTTGTGGTCATGGGCACAGCTGCTGTAGGGCTGGTGGAGGTGGCCAGTGCAAACATGGGGTGCCCACAGTGTCCCCATGACCCTCACTCAGCCCTGTCCCTTCTCCCTTCCAGCCCAGACCCTTGGCCTCGCTGGTGAGTCCTCAGGGGATGCCATGGCCCCACCCTGCTGTCCCCAGCCCCACGCTGGCCCTGGCAGGCTGGTGTCCCCTGTCACCCGCAGGTGCCCAGACCACCCAGCTCCTGGTGGAGCCCCCCTGGAGGCCGGCAGTGCTGTGGGACCAGGTGACACTGACCTGCCAGGGCTCGGGGACCGCCACTGCCACCACCTGGTACAAGAACGGGCAGCGATGGAGGCAGGAGAGAGGCAACAACTTCACTGTCACCGAGAGTGGCACCTACACGTGTGAGAGACCTGGCAGTGGGCTCAACTGCCCCGTGATTGTCTCAAACGGTGAGGGCGGTTTGTGTCCCCAGCCTGGCACCTGCAGGGAAACCCCAAGGACTCTGGTGGGCTCCACTCTATGGGTCACCCTCTGGTAATACCAGAGCCCATGCCCTACCCACAGGGGCATCTCAGAGTATCCCAGTGTGGTGAGAGCCTCGTGTTGAAATTGGGGAAGCCTGGTGCACTGGCTGAGATCCAATATGGGGGTCCCGGTGACAGCAGGACCCTCCAGATCCCTGTGATGTGACGGCACCCCTCTGCCCCCCAGACTAGGTGGTGCTGCAGGTGCCGGTGTGGGCACTGCTGGAGGGGGACACGCTGACACTGCACTGCCGGTACAGGAAGGACAAGTTGGTCACTGGGGTGTTCTTCTACCACGAGGAGACAGAACTGAGGGGGCTCCACAAAGGGACCGAGCTGTCCCTGTCCCCTCTGCAGCTGAACCACAGTGGCCGCTACTGCTGCAAGGTCTGGGCGAACAACAGTGTATCACAGCGATGGGAGGAATCAGTGCCGGTGACAGCTACAGTGCAGGGTGAGCACCCCACAGCCCCTACCCCGACACGCCCACAGCCCCTCACCAGGGATTCGGGGTCACCGTTCCCACAGTCTCCCATCTCCTGCCCTGAGCTTATCTGGGTGCTGGATCTGGAGGGTTCCCCCAAGCCCACCGTGGGGTCCCCCCTGACTCTCAGCTGCCTCAGCACCCCCAGCCCCCTGCGGCCCCGAGCCCCCCTCCTGCACGTATTCTACCAGGACGGGCAGGTGGTGGGGGGCCCGCAGGGGTCCCTGCAGCTGCTGGTGCCCGTCGTGGGGGTCTCCCACTCGGAGAATTACAGCTGCCAGGTGCGCTCCGAGGGTGGGGCCGTGCGGAAGAGCAGCGCCCGGCTCCACGTCACGGTGCGCAGTGAGTGCGGGGATGGGCACGGGGAGCCCCCACAGCCTCCACAGCTCCCATGTCTGGGTACCTCCATGTCCCCCAGACACCTTTCTTAGTTCCCTGGCCTCTGTCCTTTGTTCCCTCACCCCTCCGTGGTGTGACCCCATCTGTGACATTCCCCATCACACCCATCCCCTTCATCCCTATCCTTATACTGGCTGCCAGCCCCTCCTTCCAGCCTCAGCTCTCTCTGTGTCCCCACAGTGCCCGTGGCCAATGCCACCATCACCCTCATTCCCGTGTCACACCAGCTGCACCCAGGTGACTCCATGACCCTGCACTGCTCAGTGCAGGTGGGCTCAGCCCCTGTCACCTTCACCTGGCTGCACAATGGGCAGGAGGTGGCCTGGGGTCCCCTCGGGGCCATTGATGAAGGACACTCAGGCACCTACCAGTGCGTGGCCACCAACCAGCTGGATGGGCACCAGGCACTCAGCCCAGAGCTGGCACTGAAGGTGACACCATGGGGACACAGGGATACAGGTTAGGTTACAAATGGTCACCTAGGAGCACAGGACCCCTGGGGTGATGGGTAACCCTGATGTGTCCTCCTCTGTTTCTTGCTGTGGCTGCAGGGGTCGATGGGGCCCCTTTATTGCCGCTGCTGCTCATGGCTGTCATTGTGGCCTGGCACAGGTGGCACCGTGTGGGTGGGTGACAATGGGGGGACGGGGATCCTGGAAGGGATGGGGGTGGGAAGGGCTCCAGAGAAGGGGGGCCCTCGGGGGGCACCCACAGCCCCAGGCTTGGGAGGGGCTGAGACCCCAGTGACCATGGCTCAGAGCCCTGGGGAGCTGTTGGAGGGTCCTGCAGGGATGCTGGGGGTTCTATTGGGGTCTCCCTCCCTGCTGGGCTCGGTGTTCTGGGGGCTCAGGGTGTTGGTGCAAGTGGGGTGGGTCAGGGATACTGGGGGGCATCAGAGATACTGGGGGAGCCTGGGGAGAATTGTGTGTCTGGGGCTGGTTCAGCATTCCCAAGGGTGGATGGGGGCCCCTGAGTCTCCACAGTCACCCCTCCAGTTTTCCTTTGCAGATGCCAGGAAGCGCCAGGAAAGGTGAGGGCAGACTCCAGCCATGATACACCGTTTACCCAAACCCCCAGCACCTCCCATCCCCTTCCACACATCCCCTTATTCCCATAGGGCCCCCCCAGACCCCCTGGCACGCCCTCTGGAGGATCCTCAGGCGACGTACATGGAGCTGCAAAGGCAACTGTGGGAACCCAGCGACATCTATGACAATCTACACCAAAAGTTGTGATGCTCCGGGAAGCGGGAGGCACTGGGGGTGCTCCCTACATGGCTCCTGTGGTTGCCCATCCTTCCAAGGGAGGTGCTCCTGGGTCAGGGAGAGACTACACAGGGCACCCTGTGCTCCCCATTTCCTCTCCCAGTACCCCCAAGGGCTCCCCCATCCCTTTGCTCATACCTGCAGGGGCTCCCCAGCCCCATCTAAGTGCCCAAGTACCCTCAGGGACTGCCCCATTCTCTCCCCACAGTGCTTGCAGTACACCCAGGGCTTGCTCATTCCCCCTCCCACTACCCCTGTCCCATCCTGCTGGAAAAGAGGAGTCCGGGAGGATTCTTGCTGAAAGGTTTCTCGGATGAAAATGAAGCACAAACATGGCAATGTTATATCTGAGAAGTGTTTAGTGATAAAGGAGGGTAAGTGTTCTTACCGAAGGGGGAGAGAAGGGAGTAGAAAGGGAAAAGGATAGAGAGAGAAACAGAAGACAGGGACAGCGTTACCGCAAGGAGCCCGGGCGCTCTGTGGCCATCAGCTCGGCAGATGCAGTGTGTGTGCTGCAAGGCTGGGCGAGCCCACATGGCTTTTGTGAGTGGCCGGGCGTGATTGCCAAGGACGGCACCTGCGTGTCTCTGGCATGGGCGAGCGATGGCTGCAGGCTGGCTGCTGCGGGCTGGCTGCGGGCTGGTGCTGCGGCACTGGTGGCTCTGGGCCGGCTGCCGCGGGCTGGGGCTGCGCTGGGCAGGTGCAGCAGGCTCGGGGCTGTGGGCAGCGTGGGAAACGCGGCAGAGGCGGCGGGTGGGTGCCGGCAGCATCCGCTCCATCGGGAAAGCAATGAAGGAACGTCCAGGACGAGCAGGAATGAGCTGCCTCGGGGAAGCAGCGAAGCAGGGAAGAACGGGTGCAGACAGGGAAGAAGGACCACCGGGAGGAACAGGCGAGGGGGGGGAGTATTGGTGATATTTGTGCTCAACGACCGGGAGGAATGATGCATCTGACTCCATCTTTTCAGATGGCGAATTAAGTACTTTACTATACTATGTTAGTCTATATTATATTACATTACATCTAAACTGAATCTGCCAAGCACTCAACTGCACTCCACTGCACACAGTCTCATGACTGCCAGCCAACAGTCCCGACACACACACACACCTGGATTCAACTGGTCAGTGAATCAAAACACTCACACATGAATCCAATTATCAATTCCCTTCAGGTAAATAATCTTCTACAACACATTCCACTTGTGAACAACACAGGAGCAGAAAATGAGATAAGAATGGTTTGGATCATTCTTTGCTCTCTCATTGCTTCTCCCAGGTTCAGAGAATGTCAATCCCACAGGGGAGGAGGGCCAAGCTGATCCTCTGAGCGAGCCCCAGATCCCTCCAAGAATCCCAAAACAAAATGCTCCTGTTGTGTCACAGTTTGCTGCTTTTATTTGCAAAGGCTCCTCCCACAGCTCAATTTCCTGGGCATTTTTTCCCAGACATTTTTCCAGGGCATCTGTCCCACCAGCCAGTGGGGGTCACTCACAGCCCGATCACTGAAGCTTTCTCTCCCCTCATTCTCTGATGTGTGAAGCCTCTCCAGGGACAGGGTTCCCAGCACATGGACAACCCACAGAGTCATTTTTAACCTCAGGTGTAGCATATGTTGAGACATAAATCCAAATCAGATTTGTTCCTCTTCACCCCCAAGTGCTTAGTGGCTCTGCAATCCCCCTCCCAGTGAGGTGGTTACTGGTGCCCATCCCAGTTCCAAGGGGGCACAGGACTTGGTTCCCTGCTCCTGGGACAGAAATGCAGCTCTTTGGTTAAACGGTCAGAAATTATGTTTCTTTGTTCAGCTCTGTAGAGGAAGCTGAACAAGGCGGGAACCTCCCCTGAATGGAAAATACAACCCCATCTCTGTGACCTATTATAACTGTGAAATTACAGGGCTTTTAGGGAAAGATGTGGGAACAGGAATAACAGTTCTTTACTGGTATGTATTGTGAGAAACAAGTTAATGGAAGTTGACATTCGATGGATATTATATAAATTGATATTACAGGATTGATTATATTGTTGATTAAATATTGTAATGTTAGTGCTGGGCCAGTGATGTGCATTGTGCAGTGGCTGATGTTGTTGGGGTGGCCATCCAAGGGTGGGGCCCAGCCATGGCCCAGCCCCACTGCACAGGGATGGCCATTGCCCAGCCCTGCTCTGCCCAGCCCCAGGGGGCAGCCAGCACCTGAGGGTCCCCCTGCCCCCTTGGCTTTGATTCTGGCAGCTTTAGAGCTGCTGCAGAGGTGAGAATTCTGTGGGGAAAAAGGCCTGGCTGTGGTTTGCTCAGCCCTGCAATATGCACAAATCCCAAAGGGAGACCAAGCAGTGGCTCTGAGAGGGCCTTTGATGGTTTTCAGAGCAGGGCTGGCTGGAAACCCCCCCTAAAGGGCAACTGTGAGGGAACCAGACCAGAAATGCTGCAATTGATCATTTGTTCCTCTTTGTAAGGGACTGAGACAACCCCAGAACTACTGCAAAGACAACAACATTCTGCTCAGCAAGGTGACCTGGACATTCCTTCTTGTACAAAACCTGCAGCCCTCTGGAACCTCATGAAAAGAATGCTTTGCCTCAGGCTGTGGCCATCAAATAAGAGGGAGAAGTGTGGAAATACCAAGCAGGGGCTCTGGCCACGGCCATGGTGGGGCTGTGGGGAGTGACCCTGTGTGCATTCCAGGTGTCCCCAAAGCTGCTCCATCCCTGCCCTCCTCACCTGACTGAAAGGCTGAGGGTTTGCAGGAATTGTGGTGTAAAGCCACCAGAGGGCCTGGTGTGGACACGAGACCAGCCTGGGGTCATGCGCTGCCTTCCTTCCATTTGGGATCATGGAGAGCGGTCACAGGTGTTGTGCAGGGAATGTGCCTGGCCCCGGGGCACTGCTACGCTGCCAGTGGGCACTGGGATCCAACCTGCTGCCTTGGCGGCTTCTGCCCGCTGCCGCTGGTGGTGCCGGGACCGATTGGTGGCCGTGAGTTTGCAAAAGGAGCGATTTGCCCTCGTCCCTCCCGCCCGAGGCCGCCATGGCCCCTGAGGGGATGGAGCTGGAGCGGGGCGCCCCCTGCTGGCCGGGAGTGCTCTCTGCAGCGCCCCCTGCTGGCCGGGAGTGCTCCCTGCAGCGCCCCCTGCTGGCCGGGAGTGCTCCCTGCAGCGCCCCCTGCTGGCCAGGAGTGCTCCCTGCAGCGCCCCCTGCTGGCCGCGGGTATAACTGCCACAAAAACCAACAGCACTGAGTGGGAGGGAAAGTTCTGGGTTTGTGTTGTTTGTTCTGTTCTGGTTTGTAAGTGTCCCAAGAAAGAGCTGTTTTTCTTTTCCTACACTTTGTTCTGGTAGCCCCATAATCTTGGATGTAAAAAGGAGTTTTAGGTATGGGTCTTCTTTCCATTCCAGGAATGTTCTCACTTTCCTTGGCACACATTTCTCATTCAATGGAGTTGCGACCTTCTAGGTTCCAGTGTGGATGGGACAGACACCCCAAAAGGCACCCACAGTCAGATATTTGGCCACCTCATGCTCGGCCCTTTAAGCCAGTTTGGCCACCAAGGGCCTTCTCCCCAGGTGACACTTCTGGTCACACGGCCACTCAGGAGCTGGCTTTGGCAGAGCGTCACACTGTCCCCAGTGTGCCATGGCTGACAGACTGATGGACAGAGAGGGCTCTGTCTCACCATAAGCCAGGCCTGACCCACCCCTGAAACACACAGCTGTTCCAAAATGTCTCCAGACATCAAACTTTTCTGTCTCTGACACCCCACCCTGTGCCAAGGCCAGATCCTGACTGCCCTGGCAAAGGGGGAAGCTCCAGAACTCCCACAGGGCTTTTGTGAGATCCTCTTGTGGGGAACACAACAGAGGAGGAGTTTGGGACAGGGGAGAAGAGAATCCAGAGCCTCCTGAAGGCCGCTTTGGCCATCAGAATGAGGAAGGTCCTTGGCCCTGCCAGGTTCCTCTGGTGGAGGAATCATTCTGCGGGAATCATCTGGGATTTTCCTCTGTTTTGGGGGATTTCCCAGGAAATAATTCCTTTTTGATCCTCTGAATTCTCAAAATTGTTGCTGTTTCTTTTGGTTTTATTCTCTCTCGTTGCTGTTTCAGGAAATCGTTCTTCTCTCAGCTCCTTGGGATCTTTGTGCCCCCACGATGAGGGCGAGGGGCAGTTTTAGAGGCAGCACACACACGAGGGGGTGCCCATGGGTGGGGACCCCCAGCGCCCCCCAGCTCCCCCCAGTATCATGGCACAATCTCATTGATGTCACTGCACTCCCGTGGTCGCCCCTGGGGTCCCTGCAGCTCCGCGTAGGTCACCCGAGGTGCCTGAGGGACAGTGATGTGGGGGAGCCCTGCAAGACACACCGGCTGTGGAGACCAAAGTGGGGGGTGGGTGACACCAGTGGGTGACGGGTCACTGTCCCCCCATCCACAGTACTCACGCTGCCCCTGTTTGCTGCTCACAACGTGGGTGTACCGAACCTCCCCCTCCTGTGGAGGGGCCAGGGACTCAGGGGGGCCCCTGTGGGGATAAAGGGGATGTGTGGGAGGGGATGGAGGGTTGTGGGGTGGGGGAGAAATGGCTGGACACCCCCACTCACCTTTCCTGGTGCTTCCTGGCAGCTGCAAACGAAAGAGGAGAGGGGTGACTATGGGGTCCCCAGGGCCCTGATGCCTCTCAGGATTCCTGACCCCTACAGGACCCTCAATTTCCCTCAGGAGCCCCAAGAATCTCTGGAGCCCCCAGAATTCATGAAGCTCCCCAGGGCCCCTGACCAACTCAGCGTCCAGAACCCAAAGCCCAGCATGGACAGAGATCCCCCAGAAGCCCCCAGGGCCCCTGAAAGAATCCCCCAACATCCCTGCAGGACCTTCCAGCACCTCCCCAAACACTACACGGCCCCCAGACAAGGTCCCAGTTCTGGGTCTGTTGTTACCACCCTATTGCTCCCCAAATCTGGGGGCCTCTACAGCTCCATGAGACCCCCGTGCCCCCATTGTCACCCACCCACACGGTGCCACCGGTGCCAGGCCATAATGACTCCCATGAGCAGGAGCAGGAAGAAAAGGGTCCAACCAACCCCTGCAGCCACTGCAAGAAACAGAGGGGGACACATCAGGGTTACCCATCACCCCAGGGGTCCTGCACTCCCAGGTGACCCTCTGTAACCTCACCTGTATCCCTGTGTCCCCATGGTGTCACCTTCAGTGCCAGCTCTGGGCTGAGTGCCTGGTGCCCATCCAGCTGGTTGGTGGCCACACACTGGTAGGTGCCTGAGTGTCCTTCATCAATGGTCCCGAGTTGCAGGAGGGGACCCCAGGCCACCTCCTGCCCGTTGTGCAGCCAGGTGAAATTGACAGGGGCTGAGCCCACCTGCACCGAGCAGTGCAGGGTCATGGAGTCACCTGGGTACAGCTGGTGTGACAGGGGAATGAGGGTGATGGTGGCATTGGCCATTGGCACTGTGGGGACACAGAGAGGGCTGAGGCTGGAAGGAGGGGCTGGCAGCCAGTATGAGGACAGGGATGAAGGGGATGGATGTGATGAGGAATGTCACAGATGGGGTCACACCATGGAGAGGTGAGGGAACAAAGGACAGAGGCCCGGGAACCAAGAAAGGTGTCTGGGGAACATGGAGGTGCCCAGGCATGGGAGCCGCGGAGGCTGTGGGGGCTCCCCGTGCCCATCCCCGCACTCACTGCGCACCGTGACGTGGAGCCGGGCGCTGCTCTTCCGCATGGCACCCCTCGGTGTGCACTTCACAGCCGTAATTCGCCGAGTGGGAGACCCCCACGGTGGGCACCAGCAGCTGCAGGGACCCCTGCGGGCCCCCCACCACCTGCCCGTCCCGGTAGAACACGTGCAGGAGGGGGCCTCGGGGCCGCAGGGGGCTGGGGGTGCTGAGGCAGCTGAGAGTCAGGGGGGACCCCACGGTGGGCTTGGGGGGAGCCTCCAGCACTGGCACCCAGACGAGCTCAGTGCAGGAGATGGGGGACTGTGGGAACGGTGACCCCGAGTCCCTGGTGAGGGGCTGTGGGCGTGTCGGGGTAGGGGCTGTGGGGTGCTCACCATGCACTGTCACTGTCACCGGCACTGATTCCTCCCATCCCCATGATACCCAGACCTTGCAGTGGTAGCGGCCTCTGTGGTTCAGCTGCAGAGGGGACAGGGACAGCTCGGTCCCATTGTGGAGCCGCCTCAGTTCTGTCTCCTCGTGGTAGAAGGACACCCAAGTGACCAACTTGCCCTGCCTGTACCGGCAGCGCAGTGTCAGCGTGTCCCCCTCCAGCAGTGCCCGCGCTGGCACCTGCAGCACCACCTGGTCTGGGGGGCAGAGGGGTGCCGTCACATCACAGGGGTCTGGAGGGTCCTGCTGTCACCGGGACCCCCATATTGGATCTCAGCCAGTGCACCAGGCTTCCCCAATTTCAACACGAGGCTCTCACCACACAGAGATACTCTGGGATGTCCCTGTGTGTAGGGCATGGGCTCTGGTCACACCAGAGGGTGACCCATGGAGTGGAGCCCACCAGAGTCCTCGGGGCTCCCTGCAGGTGCCAGGCTGGGGACACAAACCGCCCTCACCGTTTGAGACAATCACGGGGCGGCTGAGCCCACTGCAAGGTCTCTCACACTTGTAGGTGCCACTCTCGGTGACAGTGAAGTTGTTGCCTCTCTCCTGCTCCCAGCGCTGCCCGTCCTTGTACCAGGTGGTGGCACCGGTGGTCCCCCGAGCCTGGCAGGTCAGTGTCACCCGGTCCCACAGCACCGCCGGCCTCCAGGGGGGCTCCACCAGGAGCTGGGTGGTCTGGGCACCTGCGGGTGACAGGGGACACCAGCCTGCCAGGGCCAGCGTGGGGCTGGGGACAGCAGGGGTGGGGCCATGGCATCCCCTGAGGACTCACCAGCGAGGCCGAGGGTCTGGGCTGGAAGGGAGAAGGGACAGGGGGCTGGGTGAGGGTCATGGGGACACTGTGGACACCCCATGTTTGCACTGGCCACCTCCACCAGCCCTACAGCAGCTGTGCCCATGGCCACAACCCCATGGCCCTGTGCCCATGATTCTATTCCAATGGCACCTGTCCTCCCGGCCCATCCCCATGCTATGTGGCCCTTGTCCCTGTCCCTGCATCCCTGTTCCCATGTCCCTGTCCCCGCAGCTAATCAAGCCCCAAGGCTCCTTCTGCCACATCCTTGTCCCCACATCTTCATCCCCCTGTGCCTGTCCCCACATCCCAGTTCCCCTGTTTCTGTCCCTAAAGCCACCCCAAATCTCTGGTCACACTGGGCTCCATGCCCTGCTGGCCTTGGGGACCTCAGGGAGCCCCACAGCCCCCCTGTGCCCCCTCCCCATCCCCAGGGTGTCAGGCCCGTGCCCGGGGCACTCACCCCACAGGAGCAGCGCCACCTTCCCGGCCATCCCGCTGTCCCCAGCCATGTGCACTGGCTGTCACTCGCTGCTGTGGCCACCGCTCCCCTGGCTGGCGGCTCTTGGGATGAAGGGGAAGGAAGCGAGGTCACGGTCCGTCCCTCATGTGTAGGTGGCCCTTGGTGGGGGCAGGGTGGGGACAGGATGGGGACATGGGTGGGTGGGACACAGTGGAACATGAGGCTCCCAGGAGTGGGGGCCTCGGTGGGTTTGGGGAGGCAGGAATGGGGTCCCTGGGGAATGGGGGTGGTGAGGAGGGTGAATGTCCGGCCATGGGGGTGCCATGGGAATGGGTGTCCCCATAGCTGGGTGGACTGAGGGATTTGAGTTGATGGGATGGGGGAATGGTGGGTCCTAGGAGGATTTCAGGGGATGGAATGAACGGGAGGGGTTCCTTGGGAATGGGGTCCTGGGCCATGGAGATCCTGGGGAATGTCAGTACCGGGATGGGGGCTGCAGAGAGGGTGGGATATAAGGAATGGGGGTCCCATATTTCGGTTCTCAGGGGAATGGGGGTGCCAGGGATGGGCAGTGGCCGGGTGAGCCCGTGGGTCAAAGCTCCTTCCCTGGGTGTTTCAGATTTTGGGGTGAACCAGAGCCAGCACAGCCCCCACAAGGTGCCGGCAGCCTGGGGATCACCCCAGACAGATTCTGAGCTGCTCTGGGTCTGTGCCCCCCAGCCTCCAGTGACTTTTCCCTCTCTTTATTCCATTTCCATCATTTTACCCCTCAATTTCACAAGCCCCCAGTTCGTGCCTTGATGGTCCTGGGGGGCACCAGAGCAGGGAATGGGTTGGGGGAAGCCCAGGGTGGGGGAAGCAGGGGTGAGGGGTCTGCAGGGAGGGCTGGGGAGGCTGTGGGGGATGGGGGTGTCTGACAGTGCCCCCCAACACTTTCACTTTCTCTCTGCTGCAGAAGAAGGAAGAGGCCGTTTGTGCTGAGTGTCAGACGAGGGGGGGTGTCTGTCCTGGGGGGGCACATCCAGGGGGCTCCTGTCCTGGGGGGATCCTGTCCCAGGGGGGACAAATGCTGGACAAGGGGCTCCTGTCCTGGTGCATGGCAGCTCCGAGGGGCTCCAGACATCTCCATTCTTGCTCATCCCCTGCAGGATCTGAGCCAGCAAGAGCAGCTGGGGAATGGAGCCCCAAACTCCTGCTCCTTGAAGCCAGTGGCCATCCAAGGGTGGGGCCCAGCCATGGCCCAGCCCCACTGCACAGGGATGGCCATTGCCCAGCCCTGCTCTGCCCAGCCCCAGGGGGCAGCCAGCACCTGAGGGTCCCCCCTGCCCCCTTGGCTTTGATTCTGGCAGCTTTAGAGCTGCTGCAGAGGTGAGAATTCTGTGGGGGAAAAAGGCCTGGCTGTGGTTTGCTCAGCCCTGCAAGAAGCACAAACCACAAAGGGAGCCCAAGCAGTGGCTCTGGGAGGGCCTTTGATGGTTTTCAGAGCAGGCTGGCTGGAAACCCCCCCTGCAGGGGCAGCTGTGAGGGAACCAGTCCGGAAATGCAGCAATTGATCATTTTGTCCCTTTGCCGAAGGGACTGAGAAAAACACAAAACTACTGCAAAGACAACAACAATCTGCTCAACAGCCTGACCTGCACTCTCCTTCTTGAACAAAACCTGCAGCCCTTTGGAACTTTCCAGAGAGAATGTTTGGGCTCTGGATGTGCACACCAGAAGAGAGGGAAAAGTGTGGAAATATTGAGCAGGGGCTGCACACGAGGGGCTGGGGAACAGGGGTGTCACAGCAGGAGCAGGGAGTGCCCAGGCAGGGGAATTCAGGGCAGGCTGGAGTGGATTTACCAGGCAATCAGACCCTGAGGCACACACGGGCATTTCCACAGATTGCTGTGCACTGTCCCAAGGATGGACAGAGCTTCTCCCCTTCCTCCATGGGAAGTCAATCAAATTTCATGGTGAGAATGAGCAAAATGGGGAGAGTTCCTAAATATGGCCCAAGAAAAGGCTTCCTTAGGGGCTGGGTTGCTGCCCAGCAGGCAGGGAGCAATTCCATGGAGCTGTTGGACACTCAGGGAGATTCCACACTCTCTGCTATCCACAAGCAAATGCTGCTCTGGGATACAGCAAGGGGCTGCTAAAGGGAACCAACAAGTCTTATTTTTTGGTATTTGTTTGTTGTTTTATTGTGAGGGGTTTTTTGGGAAAGCAATGGATTCTATAAACCAGAGCATTTTATACCTTGCCAGTTTTATTTTTACTGAGTTTTTACTTTATTGGGAAAATAATGGTGTGGTGTTGCAGTGTGTTTCTATTTTGCAGGTTATTGTTTGATTTGTTGTTTGGCAGTTTTTTGGGCTGTTTTCCCCTTGCTTTTGGAGTGACACAGATTTGTCTTTGTTACTCGGTTGAGCCAGGTGTTGGTTTATCTCTTTGCTACTTAGCTACTTTTCTGCCAAGTTTCAAACCCTTTCCTCCCTCATCCAGTTGTTAACCCCTCCTGTCCCAAGCAGTTTTCCTTCCTTGTATCCTTTGCCCTTGTGTTCCACTGTTGGAGAGGATGAAACAGGAAAGCCTTATAAATATGATTGCCTTGCAAAAGATTTTGCGAATATAGAAACTATAAGTGAGATTGAAATGAAAGCAAGTTTTGAGATCCCTTAGTTACTGAACAACAGGAAAACAATGATGTGGCCAGCTGAAGGTAATCCTCTTTTGATGAAACAAGACCCTCTGCAAGCAGGCAGGTCCAAGGGTCCAGCAGACCCTGCCAGCTTGGCAGAAGGGGTCCAAAGAGGAGTTTTTAGGGTTTAAAATGTAGCACAGTATGGTAATGTAGTGATTCTTATAGACTGTATGGAAACTCTATAGGATTTTTATATTGTACTAGATTGGTTAGTGAGAATCAGAATATTCAACACAGAAGATGATTTATTGTATTGTAACGGGAACTTTGCCCATCTTCCACTTCTACTTCTTCTTCTCGTTACCTTACTTTCTATACTCTTGTCTCTTAGCTCTCACCCCTTTTACTCTCTTACATTCTACCCCTCTCTTCTCTCGGGCCTGCTCCGAGCTGCAGCTGGCAGCTCCCAGCAGGGCCCTGCACCCAGGCCCTTTGCAATAAACCGCAAGTTCCACGACCTGGCTGCAGAGATCTCTCGGCTCCGTCCGTCCCGACCGTGCTACCCCCCACCACTCTTACATTCCACCCCCAGTTCTCCTGATTAGCTGAACATTGTACCCTCCCTTGAGACCTGCCCCCCTGTATAAGCTGTTGCTTGCCCCCAGCTCATTGCCTGGGACCCCGAGAGTCGGGGAGTGTCACATCAAATAAAGTAACCCAGTGCCACCCCAGGCCCGTGCTGCTGCTGTGGCCTTTTTGTTCTGTGTTGGGCCTCCGCTGGTAGCTGGGATTCTGTGGAGCCCCGAAAGGGGGACCGTCGTCCCCCCACTGTCACCATCTAGCCAGGACATGCAACAGTGTGGGGAAGATTTTTGCTTTTATTCTATTGCTTTGGCCTCAAGCAATTGGGAGTCAAGTGTTGCCTGGGACGGTTGAGCCAGGAAACTGGGGGGAGACCTGACCCAGGGGTGTGTGGGGCAGGGACACAGAGCCTCCCAGGACAGCCCTGGGGTGCCCCAGTCTGGGGGCTGTGCTGGGCTCTGGGTCACCCCAAATTCTGAGGCACCCCATGAAGGAGCTGTGACCCCTGTGCCCACCCAGACACTGCCCATCCCTGGCACCCCCATTCCCCTGGGAACCCAACCATGGGACCCCCATTGCCTTGGTCTCTCCTCCCTGGGGACCCCATCCCAGGAATGCCATTGCCCAGCACCACCATGGCCTTGACCCCATCCCATGGGCTGCTCCTTCCCCTAGAACCCCTATTCCCGAGGGTCCCCTTTTCTCCCTGCAACCCCAACCCTGGCACCCACATGCCTTGACCCCAAATCCCTGGGGACCCTGTTCCCACAGCACCCCCATCCCTGAATCCTCCCAGGCATGGAGACCCCAATTCCCTGGACCCTCATTCTCCTGGACACCCATCCTTGGTTTCCCACATCCCCTGAGCCCCCCACTCCTGGCAACAACATCCCCCACCATGTCCCCAGACTATCCCAGAATGTCCCCAGCCTGTGCCCAGCTTGTGGCCATCCTGCCCCCACCAAGGGCCACCTACACGTGGGGACGGACGTGACCTCGCTTCCTTCCCCTTCATCCCAAGAGCCGCCAGCCAGGGGAGCGGTGGCCACAGCAGCGAGTGACAGCCAGTGCACATGGCTGGGGACAGCGGGATGGCCGGGAAGGTGGCGCTGCTCCTGTGGGGTGAGTGCCCCGGGCACGGGCCTGACACCCTGGGGATGGGGAGGGGAGGGGGCACAGGGGGGCTGAGGGGTCCCCTGAGGTCCCCAATGCCAGCAGAGCCAGTCCATGTTACCCACAGTGGACCTTGGTGGGACTGGGGATGTAGGGTGGCTTTGGGGACAG
>WSPJ01000202.1:0-25192 GCA_009764595.1 Geothlypis trichas
TGCCATCAATGGTCCATTGTGACACTGTGGAACCAAAGGAGACCATTGGGACACTGCAAACCCCCAGGGTCCAAAGGTCCATTGTGACATTGCAGGGCTCATGGAACAGAGGAGTCACGTGACATTATGGGGCCTGGGGAACCATGGAGACCATTGTGACACTGGTAGGCTTCATGGAATCACTGGGACCATTGTGACACTGCGGGACACCATCGAACCAAGGGTCCATTGTGACACTGCAGATCTTCTTGTAATCAAGGAGCAACTGTGGCCCTGTGGGGCCCCATAGTACCAAGGCATCACAGTGACACTTCAGGGCCCCATAAAAGCAAGAGAAGACAAAACAGATCTTTCTGTTCGGCCTCCCAGGGGCCACCTGACTGGTCCAGCTGACCTTGGCATGTTGCGGGTAACTTCTCATCTGCTGCCGAAACAATGGAGCTCCACGCTTTCCTTCCTATGGAAAAGAACTGGCCTTCTTGTCCAGGTGCCCATGGCCAGAATTGGGATTTCACCTCCAACATTCCCTGTTGCAACAGACTGGAGGAGATTGTTGGCTGGAAACATTTCATGTGTGGGAGAGGAAAGGGCAGGTCCAGCCCTGCCCTGCCCTGGAACCCCAGCCCTGCCCTGCCCTGGAACCCCAATCCCCCAGAGCCTCTATCCCAGCCCAGCAGTGGCTGCCAGTCCCTGGCACAGCACAGGCAATGCTCCACAGCCACCTCTGCAGCCCCAGCCCAACTCCTGAGGGACCAAATGAGCCCAAGCCCCACCTGGGGGAAGGGCCCAGGGAGACCAAGGGGTATTGAAGGCTGACCACAAGGCAAGCACACATCTTGACCCTACCTCCTCTTGGAATTTCCATCTGAACACTGCTGGAATCCAGGAGTTGGAAGCTGTGTGCTGCTCCTCTCTCTATCTTTTTTGCCTTACTCTCTTTCTGTGTCTTCTGTTTCTGTGCTCCTGCAAATTTTTATTAACATTACACTGAACAAGCTTAGAGTTGGTGAAGCTGAATGGGCCAAGTCAATGCTTTGAGAGGTTTTTTGTTGATTGAATGTCTGTTGTAATTTGACTTGAGAAGAATTTTAAAAATAAATACAAAACACTTTGTGTAACTGACAATCTGTAAAACCACTGAGATACTGAACATGCCTCTGTTAAACACATCTGTTAAAGACTAAAAACCCAGGAACCTCCTCTTTCTTTTCCAGTCAGCAAAGAAGCAGCGGGCCCCAGCCCCGGCCCCATCTCAACCAAACCAAACCAAACCAAACCAAACCAAACCAAACCAAACCAAACCAAACCAAACCAAACCAAGCAACCCTGCCATGGGCCGAGCCCCTTCCCCCTTCCCCATGCCGGACTGTCCCCATCAGCCCCATTCTGACCAAACCAAACCACAACAACTGCCAAACAGGAAAACAAAAGAGGCTACAAAAACCCAACCAGAACAAAGCCAGCCACTGCTATTAAATTCTTACCATCAAGTCCCCTCCCCGCAACACAACTTAAACCAGAAAACTCTACAATGTACAACCCACACAAAATTACCCTACACGTAAAATTAAACAGAAAAAAAAGACAAAAGTGAACCATAAAACCAATCCTAACACAACCCAACCACAATTTCCACCACAAGTTACTGGCGGGTCAGGTGTTAATCCTTTCAATACTTCAATCTTCTCTAAAGTAAAAGAAAGAAAGAAAATATAAGCACATAAAAAACATCATAAAATCAGAAAAGAAGAAATTAAACCTCAAACAAAAAAAGAAGAAAAAATACCTTTATCTGAAAACTAAAATCCTCTTATAAACTATAAAGAAAAAATCTCTTTTTCTTTATAACACGTAAAATTATAAAAAAAGAAAATATTCAAAATATTATAAAAAAAATCTCCATATTGAAATAAAGAAAAGTTAAAATAACTGTCATTTCATAAAATGCTTTTACAGGGAAAAAGAAAAGTAATCCACTGTCCCCAAGAGAAGATCTCTATTCCCAGAGATAAAAATAATTTTAAAAGTAAAAAATAAAAACTTTTACCCTTAAAGAGCTCATCTTTAAAACAATACCCCATAAGTTGACATGGCCCATCAACAAGCTGTATAAAAACTTGTAGCAATAAAAACAACTTCACAGTAACAGAATTCCCAACACAACTGGTATCCATGAAAGAATTAAGAATCACAAAAAACCCTATTTTTTCATCTTGTAAAAAATCTCCATAACCTTAACAAGAAAAACATCTCTCCCAAAGTAAAACAAAAAGACTATTCTACAAATAGTAAAACAACTAGAAATTTTAAGTTTACTTTATTTTCATTGTCAGTAAAAAAACCCAGTAATATAGAAAAACAAAAGTATTGTAAAGGGTTTATTTTAATTCTTACTACTGTTTTATTTTTCAATTTACTTTTAATAATATTTTCTCTATACCCTTTTTAAATATTAGGCCTACTTTACCTTTCCCATAATCCTATCTCACAAAAAAATAAATACATAAATAATGAACCGACATTAAAACCCAGCACATTCATCAATACATTAATTAAGATATCTCAAGATAAGAAAAACACTAAATTAATGAACCAAACCCACTTCAATGTCAAAATAAACATTTTGCCAAATTTTCTCTGATTTTCTAAAGTTGACTGTAATAACTGTTTTCTTGTTTTGAGCTCATCAGAATCTCTTGTTCGTATTTCTCCAGTGAGTCCAACTCAGAGGACACAAACAACTGTAATTCCTTTTAAATGTCTCCTTGATGGAGTTTTTTAGTGGACGGGAGTCAGGGCTTGTGTGTCCTGCTTGGCCCAGCCCAGACAGGGCTTTCCCAGCCACATCCCACACTCCATTGCCCAGCTGGAGCCGCTGGTGCCTCTGAGTTGTGCTGCCCCAGCCCCAGGGACGCTCTCCTTGTCTGCCCATACCCCCACGCTCTCTGGGCAGGGATGGCCTCACTGGGGGCTGCTGACATCCTCAGCACCTTGGAGGCTGCTGCTGAATTTTCCTGCTGCAGAGGCTTGTTCAGCCTTCAGCTCTTCAGTGCAGGAATTCAGTGTCCCAGGGCTCATTAACATTCAGAACACCTTAACAAGCCAAGCCTCTGGGAATCATTTGATTTAGTTGTTCAAATCCTTTGTGGTTGATAAGAAAGATTTCAGTAGTGTATTCAAAGTGAAGGTATTCTATTTAAAAAGACAGTGAAAAAAGATTTCTTAGGTCCTCTAATTTTTTTTTTTACTGGTAATTCATTGATATGTGCAATCTCCAATTGACACTGATTCCAAGTACCTCCTCATGCAGTTTGAATAGATCAAAACCCTTCATGGCTGACAATCAATCAGTCTCTGTCCCTACCCCCACCCCACCATTTCCCCCATCCCAGCCCTGGCACTCAGAGCAGCCTTGTGCAAATCTCAGCTCCCTCCAGCCCAGGCTGCACCTGCAGCTTTCAGCTCCTTGGCTCCAACTCCCACCTGCTTTCCTTGGAGAAGGAGCTGCCCGAGACACAGAGGGATGTTCATTTCTTGTCAGCCAACAAAGCCAAGGGAAGGCACAGCTCCACCACATGCAAAAGTCATTCTTCTTCCTGGCTCTGCCCTGCCCCTGATCCCCACGGCCTGTCCTGTTTCATTCATCCCTGCATTGCCAGGGACTTTGTGGGACAAGGGAGCTCTGCTCTGGCTATAGAGGGAAGTGCAAGTGCCACCAGTGGAGTGGGAACCACAACTCATATGGTTTGTGTCCTTTGGGGTCAGGAACTGGTGAGACTCAGAGGCACAGAAAGTTTCTCTTCATGGCCAACAGACCACAGTTGAACAGGACACAATTTAATAACAATCACACTCTTCCCTGAGCTATGTGCAACATCCCAGTATCATCTGATGAGTCCACCATCCACACATGATTTCCATAGTAAAATTATTTTTAGACAAACATGGTTCTGTGATGAATAAAAACACAATTAAGTTCTTGTATCAGGATGCTCATCCTGGAGTGGGAACAAAACAGCTCAAATAATTCCTGATTTGCAAAGCTGTCAGTGGTGGATGGAGAAGGGAGGTCAAGCTGCTCTTGGTGTTGAGGAAATGCTTAAACCAGCCTGACTCATTTCATCTCCTCCTGTCCTGGCTGATCTCCCCTCTTTCCCCTTCCACCCATTGGCTTTTGTCTCCCACCAGGCCCCCCGGTGAAGAGCCTGGCTCTGTGTTCTCCATCCCCTCCTGGCTGGCACTGCCAGGCTGGGATGAGGAGCCCCTCAGCCTTCCCTGCTGTGGGCTGGACAAGCCCAGCTCCCTCAGCCTCTGCTCACAGCCCAAGGGCTCCAGCCCCACCTTGGAGGCCCTTCCCAGACCCTGCTGCAGCTGCCAGACATCTTTCCTGCCCTGGCCAACCCAAACCAGGCCACAGTGACCTGGATAATCCCTGTCCTTGATGTCCTGGTCACACAGCCCTGGCCCCTTGTCCCCATGTCAGGCTCTGGGGTGGATCCTGTGGAACATCCTTTGGTGGAGGCTGTGGCTCCAGGTGGGCCGGGGGGATCCCGGGGGACAGGGACCCTGCTGGGCATGGACAGCATTGGACTTGTTGGGAGAAACTGTGAGGGGGAGCTGGGGCAGAGTGACCAACCCAGTGACCTGACACAGCCGTGCTGGGATGTCACACAGCCCCTCTGGGATGTCACAGCCCATTCTCTAATGTCACACAGCTGGTGTCTGATATCACAACCAACTCTGTGATGTCATAGTCTGCCCTGTGATGTCAGACCTCTGACCTGTGATGTCACAGCTGGCTCTGTGATATCACAGAGGCAGTATATTATGTCATAGCTGCTCAATGACTTCATATACCACATATTGTGATGTCATAGCCCACTCTGTGACCTTCTGTTACAGAAGGAGGGGCAGCAACAAAACTTCTACACTGGAATTAGGAAGGGCAAACTTTGGTCTGTTTAGGATGCTGATTTGGGGAGCACCAAATCAGGTCCTGATTTTTTGAAGGGACACAGCCCTGAAACAGCAATGGGGTCCAGGAAGAATGGCCACATTTTGAGAAATTAATATTAAGGGAGAAAGAGCAGCCTGTCCCAGTGTGGCAAAAGATGAGCTAGAGAGGAAAATGACTGGCCTGGCTGAGCGTGGAGATTTTGTGGGAACTAAAGGGGAAAAAGGACCAGCAACTTAGGAAGTGTTTAAGGATGTTAGGTTAAGCAGAAAGAGAAGTTGAGAGGTGAAAGCTCAATTAGAGCCTAACCTATCAGCTTCTGTAAAAAAAAATGTTTTTATAAATAAATTTATATCAAAAGGAGGGAGAAGGAGAACCTCTACTCTTTATTGATTGCAGTGGAGAAAATAGTAACTAAATATCAGGAAAAGGCTGAGCTACTTAACACCTTGTTTGTCTCAATTTTCAATATTAGGACAGGCTGTCCACAGGACAAGTGTTCTCCTGAGCTGGTAGATGGGCACAGGGAGCAGAACAGCCCCCTGGAATTCAGGAGGAAGCAGCTGGTGACCTGCTGAGCCACTCAGATGCTCACAGGTGTGTGGGATCAGATGGGATCCATCCCAGGGGGCTGAGGGAGCTGGTGGATGAGCTCCCCAAGCTGCTCTCCATCATTTACCATCAGTCCTGGGTCAGCAGGGAGGGCCCAGAGCACTGGAGGTGCCAGTGTGAGCCCATCCCCAAGAAGGGCTGGCAGGAGGATCTGGGGAACTCCAGGCCTGTCAGCCTGACCTGGGTGCCCGGCAAGGTTATGGAACAGATCACCTTGAGTGCCATCACAGGGCACCCACAGGATGGCCCAGGGGTCAGAGCCAGCCAGCGTGGATTTAGGGCTGGCAGGTCCTGCCTGGCCAACCTGGTCTCCTTTTATTGCCAGGTGACCCACCTGTGGATGTGGGAAGGGCTGTGGATGTTGTGTGCCTGGACTCCAGCAAAGCCTTTGACACTGTCTCTGACAGCATTCCCTGGAAAAGCTGCAGCCCACGGCTTGGGCAGGTTCCCTCCTGGCTGGGAGATTGAAGAGCTGGCTGGAGGCTGGGCCCAGAGAGTGGTGGGGATGGTGCTGCACCCAGCTGGTGTCCAGGCACTGGTGCTGTCCCCAGGGATCTGTGCTGGGCCCAGTCCTGTTTAATATCTTCACTGATGATCGGGGTGAGGGCATCGAGTCCCCCATTCACAAATTGCAGATGGCACCAAGCTGGGTGTGAGTGTGGATCTGCTGGAGGGCAGGACAAGAAGACACAGCCTTAAGCTGCACCAGGGGAGGCTCAGGCTGGACAATAGGAAGAAGTTCTTCACAGAAAGGGTGAGTGGGAACTGGAATGGGCTGGCCAGGGGAGAGGTGGCAGAGTCACTGTCCCTCTGCAGTGGCACTTAGTGGCATGGTCTGGGTGACAAGGCAGGATCAGGGCATTGGTTGGACTTGATGATCCCAAAGGTCTTTTCCAGCCTATTTGATTCTGTCATTCTGTGATGATTGGGACACTCTGGGGCCATGGTGACACTGCAGGGCCTCGTGTAACCAAGGGGTTTCACCATTTTTACACTGCAAAACCAAGGAGACCATTGGGAGACTCCAGGGCCCAGTGGAACCAAGGGGCCACTGTGAAACTGCTGCACCAATGAGAATATTTTGACACTGTGAAGCCCCATGGAACCAAGGAGACCATTGTTGCTCTGCATGGTCTCATGGACCTCAGGAGACCAGTGTGACAGTGCAGGGCCGGGTGTAACCAAGAGGCCATTGTGACACTGAGGGGCCCTATGGAACCAAGGACATGGTTGCAGATGACACCAAGCTGGGTGTGAGTGTTGATCTACTGGAGGATACGAGGACTCTGCAGAGCGACCTAGACAGGCTGGATCCAGCGGCTGAATCCAGCAATGTGAGGTATAACAAATCCAAGTGCTGAGTTCTGCACTTTGGCCACAACAACCCCTGCAGCACTACAGGCTGGGGACAGAGTGGCTGGAGAGCAAACAGGAAGAAAGGGACCTGCAGGGACTGAGGGACAGCAGGCTGGACATGAGGCAGCAGTGTGCCCAGGTGGCCAAGAAGGCCAATGGCTCCGGGCCTGGATCAGGAATGGGGTGGCCAGCAGGAGCAGGGCACCGATCCTTCCCTGTGCTTCCAGGGCAGTGATTCTTCCCAACCAGCACCCCAAGGGCTACGTCCAGTTCTGGGCCATCTGGGGTGGGCAACAGGAAGAAAAATGTAGCAGGAAGAGTAAAGAAAGAAAAGGAGAAGCAAAGGAAATGCTCAAGGCAGTTTGGGGGTGTCTGCCAGGCAGCCCTGGCTCTGAGCAACAGCGTCTGCAGTGGCACAGGAAACTCCCAGCTGATGGGAACAAACTTTCTGGCTGAGTGCAGAGGCCAGGACAAAGCTGAGTGCTTTCCCTGGTGTCCCCCAGCCCTTGCTGGCCCCAGGGGCTGATGGCATTTGTGCTCCCTCAGGTTCATGTCCCCACTCCAACAGCATGGGGGTGCTCCCGCCTGCTGTGTGCAATGCAAACAGGGGCTGCTGAGCCAGTGCTGCCGTGTCTGTGCCTGCAAGGATGGGGCACCTGTGTGAGCTGGGGGAGAGGCCAGGGCTGCAGAGGGGGGATGTTGTTGGCAGCTCCATCAGGATGCTCTGGGACGCTGCCCTGGGCTGTGCAGCGCACTGGGGATGGATCAGCCCCTGCTCTGCTGCTCCTTCCCATGTGCCCCAGGGCCCTTGCAGAGCCCCAGCCATGCTGTTTGCCCCCAGCCTGCCCACGGCCAGCCTGGGGCTGCTCATGGGGGTTTTCTGTGCTGAGCATTGGCCTGGCCGTGTTCTTGAGAGAGCCTGGGCAAGGAGCCTGGAGCCCCCAGGGCCTGGCCTGAGGCGGCAGCGCTGCCCCAGCAGTGCCCATGGCCTGTCCCTGCTGCAGCCCCGGCACTGCCACCCCCAGGGCTGTGCCCGGCCCCGAGAGCACTCAGGCCCTGCAGCAGCACCAGGGCCAGCAGGGCAGCGGGGCAGGGCCACGGCAGCAGCACTGGCAACACCAAGTGCTGCTGCTGCTGCTGGGCACAGCTGCTGGGCCCTGATCTGCCCCCAGCTCTGCACACAGACATTGCTGCTGCAGCTCCAGAGAAGGCAACAAAAGGGCATCTCTGCAGAAAACTCTGCTGGGAGATGTTCTTTATTTCATTTAAAGCCATTGAGAGCACAGTCCCTCATTTACACAGTCTGTGGCGACAGGGAAGGTTGAAAGAAACAGAATGAGAAATGGAACAGACAATGACAGTTATTTGTGGGTTTTACTTACAAAGTAAAACAAAGAGAAATAACCTCAGAAATGAAACCAACAAGAATTATGGAAGATAATTTTTATTACAAGTGATATGTGAAAATTTGCCAGCAGTTTAATGTTCCTGGAACCATCCAGTCATCAGACTCCTCACTGCACCCTTGAGCTCCTGGTTCCTCAGGCTGTAGATGAGGGGGTTCAGGGCTGGAGGCACCACCGAGTACAGAACTGTCAGGGCCAGATCCAGGGATGGGGAGGACATGGAGGGGGGCTTCACATAGGCAAATGAGGCAGTGATGAAGAACAGAGAGACCACAGCCAGGTGAGGGAGGCAGGTGGAAAAGGCTTTGTGCCGTCCCTGCTCAGAGGGGATCCTCAGCACAGCCCTGAAGATCTGCACATAGGAGAAAACAATGAACACAAAACAGCCAAGTGCTAAACACACACTAACTGCAATGAGCCTGAATTCCCTGAGGTAGGATTTGGAGCAGGAGAGCTTGAGGATCTGAGGAATTTCACAGAAGAACTGGCCCAGGACATTGCCATGGCACAGGGGCAAGGAAAATGTATTGGCTGTGTGCAGCAGTGAATAGAGAAAGGCACTGGCCCAGGCAGCTGCTGCCATGTGGGCACAAGCTCTGCTGCCCAGGAGGGTCCCGTAGTGCAGGGGTTTGCAGATGGACACGTAGCGGTCGTAGCACATGATGGTCAGGAGGGAAAACTCTGCTGAGATGAAGAACATAAAGAAAAAGAGCTGAGCAGCACATCCAGTGTAGGAGATGTTCCTGGTGTCCCAGAGAGAATTGTGCATGGCTTTGGGCACAGTGGTGCAGATGGAGCCCAGGTCGCTGAGGGCCAGGTTGAGCAGGAAGAAGAACATGGGCGTGTGCAGGTGGTGGCCGCAGGCTACGGCGCTGATGATGAGGCCGTTGCCCAGGAGGGCAGCCAGGGAGATGCCCAGCAAGAGGCAGAAGTGCAGGAGCTGCAGCTGCCGCGTGTCTGCCAATGCCAGCAGGAGGAAGTGCCTGATGGAGCTGCTGTTGGACATTTGCTGGGGCTGCATATGGGGAACTGTTCATGGATAAAGGACAGTGAAGAGTTAGAGGAGATTTCTATTACCACAATCAAAGCCATTTCCCATACACTGTCCCCTCTAAACCACACAGACATCCTTTTTTGTTCAAGAGTTCTGAGGTTTTCTTTTTAAGCTACTCCCATTTCTCTCCTGGTATTATTGGATATCAGAAACCCTCAGCATTTCTGCTGCCCCCAGGGAGAATAGAGAGAGAGTTCTCTTTGGCAAAGTGACAAATGGAAACTCATGGGAGATGGTCGGTCATTCTGACCTGTTCTGAATTTTACAGGTTTTTAATCTTTAGCAGGTGGAGGGCAATCAACCTCCCATGTTTTTTCCAAAAATGCCCCAGGTACTGCAGAGAGCAGATGGATCCACCACAGCCCAGATCCACATTTGTAGCCAAGGACTCACGTTGCTCATTTCACCAACCCAGCAGAATTTCCAGTGTCACAACACCTCTTCCTCTCTCCATCAATCTTATAACTCAGAGATGCTCTAGGACAGGTTTGCACCCTGGATTGAAGCTCCCAGCTTGGACTGAAATCTCAGGGACACTTCCAAGTGTCCTTATGATGGCATTGGATTGAGGGAGATGCAGCTCCTTCCCTGGCTGGACTGACAGCATTGCCCAGAGCCGGGCACTGGGGACAGCGTCACCCTGAGCCAGCTGTGCCCCTGCCAGAGCCCCCAGGGCTGGGCAGCTGCTGCCAGCCCTGTGCTCTGCAGAGGGAACTGGGCCCGGGGCTGCAGAGCTGCCCCACGGCTCTGCTGCAGCTCTGCCTGCACAGGAGGGGCTGCACGCCTTGGAGCCCCGGCCCTGAGGGCAGAGGCTTGGCTGGGGCACAGGAGGGAGGGGGCTTGTTCAGAGGGAGGGGCTGCACTGCAGGGGATCCTGTGGGCATCTCTAAACTCTCCCTGCCACAGCATTGCTGGGGTTTGTTTTCTCTCATTGCCTGATCTTCTCTCTGCTTCCTGGAGATTTCCCTCCTGCAGGTGTTTCCCTGTGCCTGATCTCTCCCTGCCAGCACTCACAGACCCCAAATCTCTGTGCACTCTCCTTGGCCTGACAGAACCCTGCCTGTTTGCAGGGCACTGGCTGGGGGCAGGTTCTGTTTGCAGCTTGGAGAAAGGACAGCTCAGACTGAGCCTGATGGCTCCAGCTAAGGTGATGCTGGTGCTGTCCATGGGCAGAGTGTCTGAAAGCACATTTGGGATCTCCTGCGAAACTATTGATCACGAAAAGTAACAGTTTGGATGCCTCAGAAACTTTTCAGAATTCATAACTAATAATTAATAATCAGCATTTATTATTTGACCCCCTCTCCCTGCCATTCTCCAGTAGTATAAAACAGATTATAAAATCTTTGAAAATTTCCTTATTTCTTCAAAAACCTTGTCTTGGAAATATTCTATGACTGGTGAGAATCCCTCAGCATGTCAGAGTTTCTTAAGGATTTCAGCTCCCCTTCCCCAAAAATACTCAGAGTTGTACTCACAGGCTCTGCAGGGATTGGGATGTTCCAGCTTCAGGAGATCACGCCATGAGCTGCAGCTGCATTTTCCTGCAGCCAGAGGTTCCTGTGCCAGGGGCTGGCAGTGATTGTGCCCCAGGCACTTCTCAGCACCTTCCCAGCCCTGACTGATTGAAGCTCTCTGTGCCTCTGTGCTGTGCCCGGGCTGGCTGCAGGCAGTGCCCCAGCCCTGCTGGGCTGCCAGAAGAGCTGCTCATCAAGAGAAATGTGCTTTTGAAGCTTTGCTTGGTTACCAGGAGCTGCCTCTGTGCCAGGAGCCCAGCCCAGCTCAGCAGCACAGACACAGCACAAGGACTTTAATGAGCCTCTGGGGCTTTGTGCTCAGGCCCTGAACATCAGTCCCTGAGAGGCAGCTGAAGAAACCTCTCCAGAACTCCAAGGTAGAATCCAGCTCCAAAGTTTCTTGGACTTTTAATGGGTCCCAGTGAGGAACACGACTGAGAAAGTGTCCCCAGGCCCCAGGCAGAGCAGAGAACTGCAGGCAGTGATGACAGGTGGGGACAAAGAGAAGCCAAGTGTTGGTGCCCTGGGCCACAGCAGGCTCTGTGCCACCAAGGGCTGTGAGGAGACACCTTGTCCTGAGGCCCTGGGGCCTCCTGGCACAGCCCCAGCCAGGCTGGGCACTGTCAGCCCCTTGTCCTGCCCTCAGCATCCCCTCCTAGCCCACATCCCAGTGGCCTCAAGGATCTGCTGGAAGGAGTCCCTGGGGAGCCTTGCTCAGCAATGGCCCTGGGGGCTCCTGAATGCTCCCCGCAGGGACTGCAGGTTTTTCAAAGGACTTTGGCTTTTGCCTGGGAGTCTCTGAGAGGTTTGTGCAATCCTGGCCTCCAATTATCTGCTGTAATTAGTCCCTGGAGAGGCTTTGTCAGTAACAACACTCAGTGGGGCTCATTAATACTTCAGGGTACTTCAATTTTTTAAGGTACTTGGTGTTTGCCTTTTGATACAGACTCTTTGAGAAAGATTGTGCAGTCTCTGCCTCCAATTATCTGCTTTAATGAGTCCCTGGAGAGCTTTGTACTGACACTCAGTGGTACTCATTAATACTTTCAGGATACCAAGGTTTTTTTAAGTTACTTTGGATTTTCTTTTCCACACTTAGTCTCGGAGAGGTTTTTGTTCCATCCTGGTCTCCAATTCTCTCCTGCAAGGAGTGCATGAGGAGCCTGTGTTGGGGATGGACCTCAGTGGGACCCATTCATGCTTTTGAGACACTTTGGGGTGTTTCTTCTGACTTTGATTCCTGGAAAGGTTTGTGCAATCTCGTCTCAGCCCTGAGGTTCCAGGGCTCAGCTCCAGATGCACCACGGGGCTCATTAGGATCAAGCAAGTCCTGACAAACCACGGCTCTGCCTTTATTTTCTTCTGCTCCTGTGCAGTTCATTTAGGAAGATTCCCTTTTTCAGTTTTGGAGAAATATTTCAGAGAACTTCTAGGAAATATGCATTCCTATTGTAAAGGGTGTCTTTTATTGCTGTTCTTATTGTACAAAATGTGATTGTAGCATTCAGTTATTGATATTTATCCAGGATCTCTCCCAAGGAGGTCTGGCCAGTTCAGTGAAGCTTTATCTTGAGAGCTGACCCAGTGTGGACAACCTTGCCCAACACTTCCCCAACCTCATGTGAGAAACGATTTTGACTTTCAAATTTTAAATGGTTTATTAGGACCTAATCAAAATACAACAGAAGACTGAATAAAGAAAAGAATACAGCACCAGGAGCAAAGGATTCAGTCACCATGGGCTCATCTACAAAATGGATGTTCTGTCTTTTACACCTCCAGCCCCTCCCAAAGTCTTGTCAATCGACTCCTCCTTCCCTGTCCAGTGGTGATGATCACTGTCTTACACCTTGACTGGAGGTCAGGTGCTGCCATAGGAACAAGCCAACCCTCCCAAATGCCCCGACTGCTGAGGCCATCCTGTGATAACAATGTAAGGGGGAGGGGAAGGATAACTATACATCTACAAAACTTCTCTTAACATATATTTAATATTCACTCCTTAACTGTGAGAGTCAACCATAGGATTACTCATCTATAACAAACCTCGATTTTCTTTTTCTAGAAGTCATTTTGCTCAAACTGTTAAGTAAAATGGTTTCTCTCTCTTTTGAATGAGTCATACCAGCATCTGTTGATGTGGGCAAGGACAGTGGGAACAGGAGAAAAAAAAATCTCAGGTTTTCCTTAGACACACTTATTTGGAATGAACAAAAGGGCATCCCAGAGATCCAGTATGGCTTTGACTCCCATCTACCGTGCCTATGTGGCTGCTACCCATAGTCAGTGTATCTTAGGGGTGAGTACAGAGGCCAACTCGGTCCTGCCCTCCAGTCCCTGTTGAATTAAAAGACAACTGAGGAATGATAGAGGTCTGGAATGGCCTTTTGTCCCTACCTTACCATGCCTACAGGGTTGCTACCTGCAGCAGGGTTATGAAACTTTCTTGGTAGCAAACAAAGGGGCCAACCTGGTCTTGCCCTCCTTCCTTTGTCTTATTTTCTTAAAGAAGCTGTCCCATTACCTTTTACAGTCCCTTGTGTTCTCTCCCTCAACAGATGCTGGTAATTCTCACCCATTAAAACAGGAAGACAGTTCTCGAGCTGGTTGGTGGAAGCTTGACTCTACTTTTTGGTCATCTTGGTGTTTTTCTGGTTGTCTCTCAGTCTCTGCTTGAGAGTCAATCTTGTTTCACCCAGCCTGGATGTTACAGTCCACTCTTTGGGTTCTTCTCCTGGGCCTTTGGCTCTGTTGCCATGAGTCCATCCCCGCTCTGCAGTTCGCACGGCCGATTCGGTGGTGAGCAGTACCTGAAAGGGACCTTCCCACTGAGGAGTTAGAGGCTGATCTCTCCATGGCTTGATCATCACCCAATCCCTAGGATTAATATTATGGATTCTGAAATCCAGGGTGGTAGTTTGAGGAATTGCCCCTTTATGTCTTAGCCCTTCTAAGGTTTGTGCTATAGACATCACTTATTTCTTGGCATTGGCTTCCCCTTCCTCATAGGTGGCAACCTGCTGGGGTGAGGTCAGGAAGGGAAACCCAAACATCATTTCATAGGGTGACACCCCCAGATCTGACTGGGGTTGGGTTCTAATTCTTAATAAGGCCAAAGGGAGACATTTTATCCATGACATTTCGGTTTCAATCATTAGCTTAACTAGAGCTCTTTTAAGAGTTTGATTCATTCTCTCAACCCAATGGGAACTCTGTGGATGCCATGGAGTGTGTAATTCCTATTTTACTCCCAGGGCCTGAACAACTTTCTGTAATATCTCAGATGTGAAATGAGTTCCCCGGTCTGAATCAATCCTGTTTGCCATCCCATATTGGGGAATGATTGATTCTAGAAGTGTTTTACTCACAACACTGGCATTGGCTTTCACAGTGGGTACCACCTCTACCCAATGAATCACCTGATCTACTGTCACTGGCAAAAAACTTGCACTGTTGTACCTGGGGAAGCTCAGTAAAGTCTACCTGGATGTTTTGAAAGGGCTGTAAGGCAGTTCTCACCCTCCTCTGGGTGTTTTCCTCATGATTTTTAAATTCATTTTTGATATATCACACAGCGTTCAGTTACTTGTTTAGCTATTCTGAAAATTCCTATGCATCCCCAATCCTTTAGAAATTGATCACTCAGCACTTGTGCACCCCAATTTTTTTGTTCCATGTATGCCTTCTAGCATTTTCTTGGCAAAGGGTTTATTCAACATTTGCCTCCCTTCTGCTAATCTCCATTTCCCTTCGTTATCTTTCTTAGCTCCTATTTTAAAGAATTCTTCCTCTTCTGTCCCACTGAGTGCAGGGACTTTTTGCATTTCTCTCATGGGAGTTAATACTATTATTAGTTTTTCTGTCTCTGATTTAGTTGAATTTTTAGCTTCTCAATTGGCTAAATTGTTCCCTTGCACCCGTTTTTGATGTCCTTAAAACATATACCACCACTACTTCCTCTGGTAATTGTAAGGTTTCTAACTCTTCTGAGACAAATTTTTCATTAATCAGTCCCTTTCCCTTTGAATTTAATAACTCCATCCTTTCCCAAATTTTTCCAAAGTACGTATTATGCCAAAAGCGTATTTTGAGTTCTTTATTGTTCCCCTTTTCTGTGCTAATATTTCCAGAGCTCATTTAGGGCATATAGCTCACAGGCTTGGGCTGACCAGTTGGAAGGTAACTTTCTCTTTTCCATGGCTACCAACCCTTCATGCACTATAGCGTACCCTGATACCCTGTGCCCCTTTATTACCCATGAAGATCCATCGATGTGCAATCGTTTTCCACCTTGGAGTGTTTAATCTGTTAGGTCCTCTCTCACTTTAGTTTGATAGTTTATAGCCTCTAGGCAATTATGTATTAGTGCCTCATCTGGTTCTCCATACAAAAACTGGGCAGGGTTGAGTTGGTTACTCACAATTAGCTCTAAACATTATCTATTAAGATGGCTTCATACTTTAGCACTCAGGAATCAGTGAGCCATTTCTCAGCCTTTTGTCTCAGGATACTCCTTACTGAGTTTGGGACATATATCTTCAATTTTCCCCCAAAAGGTTAATTTTTTGCTTTCTGCTATGAGTAGGGCAGTCACTGCCACAGCCTGAATGCAGGTTGGCCACCCCTGGTTGACAGAGTCTAGGAATTTTGATAAATAGGCCCCTGGATTCCTGGATCCTCTCCAGTCCTGGGCTAATACTCCATGTGCTACCCCTTTTTCTATACCCACAAGCAGTAGAAAGGTTTGTCTAAAGCAGGAGGACTCAGTGCTGGTGCACTGACTAATTTTTACATCAAAGCTTCAAACTTTTGTTCATCATCTTTTCCCCACCTAATCTCATCAATTAACTTTTTATACAAGAACTGGATGGCCTTCAGGTATCCTTCAGTCCATAGCCTACAATATCCCAACAGGCCTAAAAACCTTCTGACTTCCCTTTTAGTTTTTGGCAGTGGGAGTGAGACTATCCCCATAATTCTCTCAGGGTTCAGCCACCAGCTCCTTTGACAAATCACATGTCCTAGGAATTTTACTTCCCATTCTACAAATTGGAGTTTCCCTTTTGATACCCTAAGTCCTTGGTTCCCCAGAAAATTTAACAACACTATAGTGGATTCCCAAACTTCTTTTTCTTCCTGTCCTGAGAAAAGCAAATAATTTACATACTGGATGAGCTTTATCTCAGCTATAATGGAGAAGAGTTGTATCACTTCTCCTAGGGTTTGACCAAACAGGTTTGGGGATTCAGAAAACCCTTGCGGTAACCTACTCCACCAAAGCTGTTGCTTCCTCCCAGAATCGGGGTCTTCCCATTCAAAGGCAAATATATCCCACTTTCCTCTGCCATGGGGTATGCCCAAGAAGTATCTTTTCAGTCTATCACACTAAATCACTGGTGTGCTGGGAAGATATTACTCAGTAGTGTGTAGGGGTTAGGCACTACTGGGTATCAATTCACAGCTCTTTTTTTCACTTTTCTCAAATCTTGGACAAGCCTGTAAGTCCCATCTGACTTCTTTACTGGTAAATATGGGTGTATTATGGGGAGACATACATGGTTCTAAGGTCCTGTCCTCAAGTAGGGGCTGGATCAATGGCTGCAGTCCTCATCTCCCCTCCAGGGAGAGTGGATTTATCATACCCAAACTTGATGACTTTCATTAACTATTTTTATTACTATAGGTTTCATGTTTAATTTACATCAGGGTTTTTTTGTGTTTTTTTTGCCCACACCATCTCATGAATTTTCTCCTCATTGTCTTCCCTTTATTGGAGAAGCTTAATTACCATTTTCCCTTCCTCTGGGGGCATTCCAATGTCAAACTGCACCTGTAAATTCTGTCCTAATAAATTTCACGCTTGTTCTGGAACTAATAGAACATCTCCTATTCCTATTTTATTTGTTCCTTCAAACTTTATTTGCGTTATAACTGGAGCTTTGAACCCTTCCCCATGTCAAGGCTTGAAAAGACAAGTGTCGGCTAATGAAGGGAGGAGATGCCCCTGAAATGGAAAATGCAAACTCCTTCCCTCCAAATTGTTATTGTTTTGAAATTAAAGGGGGCTTTCAGGCACAGATATGGGTGCAGCAATAACAGTTTGTTATTAGGAAAAAAAATCTAACTCAAATAAACAATGCAGTAATACAAAACAACACTGACAGAGTCAGAATACGACCTGACACCCTGTGGGTCAGGGTGTTGGTAGCAGTGCAATTCAAATGGTGGCTGCAGTCCTCCTGCAGTTTTCCTGCAGACAGATGTGGTTCTGTTGGAGCAGAATATAATATGTGATCTTGTATAAGGGTGTAATCTTCCTCTGAAGATCTAGTGGTGGTGTAGATGGGCCTGGTCTTCCTCTGGGAATCCAGTGGAAGGGACTGCTGCTCCTCTGGGAATCCAGTGGAAGGGACAGCTGCTCCTCTGGGAATCCAGTGGAAAGGCTGTTCGGGTGTCCCAAAATCTCAGATTGTATCCAGGACGGAGTGCTTCACTCCTTCCTCTGGGTGGAGCATCTCACAATGGGATGATGTAATTTTATCAGTCATGCAGTGACATTCAAAAACCCATTAACAGCAGATGTCTCCCCAGAGGGAGGATTGGTTTGTGGAAAAGATAAAGAAAACTTCCCAATTCACAGAAGATAACTGCCACACCTCTAACAGATGGCAAATAGAACACACACATTGTGTTGCAATCCAGGACATTATCCACCCCTTATCCTATTTCCATCTGCATGACAATGAAACCTTACACACAGTTCTCACTTAAGACTGGGTTTCCCTGTGGTACACAACGGCTTTCTCCATCTTTCTGCATTACCCACCAAGTGTAACCAGGTCCCTGAACAAAATCAATGACAGATGGGTTCATCCTTGACTGAGGTGGGATTAATCCAAACAGTCTTTCCTGAAATATCTTTCATGTGTACCACAGGGATTTTATCTCCATCCATTGTGTGCAAGGGTTCAGACTGGGCAGGACCAGCTTCGATTGATGGACCCTCTGGTGTTGACCATCCAGCTGGCCTTTCCTAAGTTCATTTCCCAATTTATAAAAGTTCCTCCACCAAGTGCCTTCAGGGTAGTCTTAAGCAGTCCATTGTACCATTCAACTTTCCCAGCAGCTGGTGCATGGTAGGAGATATGATATATCCATTCAATACCATGTTCTCTAGACCAAGTGTTGATAAGGCCATTCTTAAAATGGGTCACGTTGTCTGACTCAATTCTCTCAGGAGTGCCATGTCTCCACAGGATGTGCTTTTCCAGACCCAGGATGGTGCTCTGGGCAGTAGTGTGAGGCACAGAGTGAGTCTCCAACCATCCAGTGGTGGCTTCCACCATGGTCAGCACGTAGAGCTTGCCCTGGCGTGTCTGGGGCAGGGTGATGGAGTCAATCTGCCAGGCCTCCCCATACTTGTACTTGGACCACCGCCCACCGTACCACAGGGCTTCACTCGCTTGGCCTGCTTGATGGCAGCACACGTCTCACAGTCATGGATAACCTGAGAAATACTGTCCATGGTTAAATCCACCCCTCAATCTCATATCCACTTATAGGTGGCATCTCTGCCCCAATGGCCTGAGGCATCATGGGCCCATTGAGCTAGGATTAGCTCTCCCTTGTGATCCCAATCCAGGTCTATCTTGGATACCCCTATCTTTGCAGCCTGATCTACCTGCTCATTGTTTTGGTGCTCCTCATTGGCTCTACTCTTGGGAATATGGGCATCTACATGACAGACTTTCCCAGGTAGCCTCCCTATCCTGGTAGCAATGTCTTTCCACTCTTCAGCAGCCCAAATTGGTTTTCCTCTATGCTGCCAGTTGGTCTCTTTCCACCTCTCCAGCCATCCCCACAGAGCATTGGCTACCATCCATGAATCAGTGTAGAGGTAGAGCTTTGGTCACTTCTCTCTTTCAGCAATGTCCAGGGCCAGTTAAACAGCTTTGAGTTCAGCAAGTTGGCTTCATCCACCTTCTCCTTCAGTGGCCTCTGTGACCTGTCGTGTGGGGCTCCATACAGCTGCTTTCCACTTCCAGTTCATTCCCACAATGCGGCAAGAACCATCAGTAAAGAGAGCGTATCGTGTATCTTCTGCTTGCAGTTGGTTGTGTGGTGGAGCTTCTTTAGCCCATGTCACTTCTTGTTCCACTTCATCAGTGAGACCAGAGTTTTCACCTTCCAGCCAGTTTGTAATTATTTCCAGAATCCCAGGGCCATTCAGGTTTCCAATACGGGCGTGCTGTGTGATAACAGCAATCCATTTGCTCCATGTAGCACTGGTGGCATGGTGCATAGAGGGAACCTTTGCTTTGAACATCCACCCCAGTACTTGTAGTCGAGGTGCCAGGAGGAGTTGTGCTTCGGTGCCTATTACCTCTGAGGCAGACTGGACTCCTTCATAGGCAGTCAAGATTTCCTTCTCTGTGGGACTGGAGTTGGCTTCAGACCCTCTGTAACTTCGACTCCAAAATCCCAGTGGTCGGGCCTGAGCCTCCCCAGGCACCTTCTGCCAAAGGCTCCAGGACAAGCCATGGTTCCCGGCTGCAGAGTAGAGCACGTTCTTCACCTCTGCTCCTGTCCTGACTGGGCCAAGGGCCACTGCATGAGCGATCTCCTGCTTGATCTGGGCAAAGGCTTGCTGCTGTTCAGTGCCCCAGTGGAAATCGTCCTTTTTTGCGGGTGACCAGGTAGAAAGGGCTCACAAGCTGGCTCTACTTGGGAATGTGGATTCTCCAAAATCTGTGGCACCTAGTAAAGCTGGTGTTTCCTTCTTTCTGCTTGGTTGGAGACATCATGGTGATCTTGTTGATGATCTCAGTGGGAATCTGACGCCTCCATCTTGCCCCTTTACTTCCAGGCACTGGATCTCTCAGGCAGGTTCCTTGACTCTGCTCTTCCTGATAGTGTTTGAGCTTCCAGGGGAATCTGGATGATTCTCTCTCCTTTCTCAAATACTTCCATTGCTGTGTTCCCTCACACAATGATGTCATCCATGTACTGCAGGTGTTCTGGAGCCTCACCCTTTTCCAGTGCAGCCTGGATCTGTCCATGGCAGATGGTGGGGCTGTGCTTCCACCCCCGGGGCAGTCGGTTCCAGGTGTACTGCACGCCCCTCCAGGTGAAAGCAAACTGAGGCCTGCATTCTGCTGCCAGAGGAATGGAGAGAAACACGTTAGCAATGTCAGCAGTGGCGTGCCACTTTGCTGCCTTGGACTCAAGCTTGTACTGGAGTTCCAGCATGTCCGGCCCAGCAGCACTCAGCACTGGAGTCGCTTCATTCAAGGGGAGACAGTCCACAGTCAATCTCCATTCTCTGTCAGCATTGCACACAGGCCAGATGGGGCTGTTGAAGGGTGAGTGGGTTTTATTGACCAGCCCTTAGCTCTCCAGCTCACGGATCATTTTGTGCATGGGGATCACGGCATCCCGATTTGTTCGATACTGCCGGCGGTGCACCGTCGAGGTGGCAATCGGCACTCGTTGCTCTGCCACCTTCAGGAGTCCTACTCAGATGGGTTTTCTGATAGTCCAGGCAAGTGTTCAACTGCTTCATGTTCTCTCTCTCTACAGCAGCTATTCCAAAAGCCCACCTGAGTCCCTTTGGGTCTTTCTAATAGCCCTTCCAGAGGAAGCCTATGCCCAGATTACACGGGGCCTCTGGGCCGGTCACAATAAGAATTTCTGCAACTCCTTCCCAGTCAGGCTCACCTTGGCTTCCAACAGGATCACCTGCTGCATTCCCCCCGTCACCCCGGCAATGGAAACGGGTTCTGCCCCCACATGTCCTGAAGGGATTAGAGTACACAGTGCACCAGTATGGACAAAAGCCTCGTTTTTCTTTGGCTCTGGTGTGCCAGGGATCCACACAGCCCAAAAGACACAATTTTTCCCGGCCTCTACCTGGCGAGAGGCAGGGCTTCTCTAATTCTGGCTACCGTTCCCTCCCTGGGCATATATTCTGGATGTTCCTTCAAGGGGATCTGACATATCATGCTCCCTTCTGCTATACCTGGCAGCTCGGTCACGGGGAGCTAAGGCTGCATTCATTTGGGTGAAAATCCCTCTCTTAGTAGTTTCCTCCTTCAGCTCGCATACCCCTGCTGCTAGGACAGAGATGAGTTTTGCATTCCACCCTCTCATGTCTTGCCCATGTTCATAGAGGAAGAACCACAGGTCCACTCGTGGGGAGTACTCCCTCTCCCTAGCTAGGGGATGATGGGCTCTGACGCTGGGGCCTCTGGTTTGCACTGGTGCCGCATGGGAACTGTCCTTGCTCATCTCCTTCCCCATCTGCTCTCTGAATTTTTCCTGTTCATCCTTGAGACAACCACAGCAGAGAGATGAGTGTGCATCAGGCCGTGGACGATGGTCTCATCATTCCTGAGTTTGCTTGCTCCAGGACTCACTGTCTCTTGGTTATCCACAAAATGCATTGCTCCCATGAAGCTGGCGTATACACATGGCCCCTGCTGTGCATGGCTCCACCACATTTGCACTGCGCACCTGACCTTGACAGGATCATTATTTTTTCCATCCCTTGTAAAAAGTATCTCCAATACTGCCATTTGTCTCAGAGGTCAGAATTTTCCCTTTATTTTTTCTTGGGCAGCACTCAGCCCTGTGCCCCCTCCAGAGCCCAGGCCCCAGTGGCTGCTGGCTGCCTCACAGGGCTGTGTGGCCAGGGGAGGCCAGTGCTGGCCACAGGGAGAGCCCGGTCAAGGGGCTGAGCCTGCACCAAGTGCACCTTCCTGGCACTCTCCAGCTGGCAGAGGGCAGGAGCAGAGCGGCCGAGCACCTGCGCCAGGCCTGCTGTGCCAGGACAGCCCATAGGAGCCCCTGTGAGAGGCGGCCATCAGCTTCATGGGTGAGCCACGAGCCTGGGCTCCCCTGCCTGCCCTGCCCCACCCTTCCCTACCCTACTGAAACAGAGTGAAAAATCCCCCAAAGTAGAAATCCATTTTGAATTAGGTTAAAAGTCTAAAAAGGTGAAAAGTCTGTAAGCCAAAGCTGAAGGGACAACTGCAGGACAGAGATAATGAAGAGACATGAAGAGACTGATAAAGAAAAACAGAGTCTAAAGCAAGGCCAGGACAACCTGCCCTAAGAATCCTTTCTTATAAAGAGGAACCAGCGGCAAATGTCACGCAAAGTCCATAAAAATGAATATGTATGAGCCTATTGTGAAACTGTATGCATATGTATTTGGAAGGGAGATAAAAGGAGATCTGAAATTTTCAGAGGTACGCATGCGTCCAGCGCTGCAATAAACACATACCAGGCTCTATTAAACTTTTACATAGTTGTGGAGTTCTCTTCTTTTCTCCGCAAAACACTACCCAAACTGCCTCTGCCCTGCCCTGCCCCACCCTACTGCACCTTGCCCCACCCTGCCTCACCCAGCCCCATCCCACCCTGCACGGCTGTAGCCTGGCCCTACCTTGCCATGCTCCACCCTACACTGCTCCACCCAACCTTGGCCCAACCCACCCTGCCCAACCCTGCCCCACCCTGCCCTGCTGCAGCTCGGCCCTATCGCTGCCTGGGGGTCTCTGCACAAATCACCAACGGGACGGGACTGCTCACGAACGTGTCTAGAGCTGTTTATCTTCCAGCATCAGTCTCATCACATGGTTATGGCAATGGGAAGATGCCAGCAGCTCACAACCCCGGCAGCAGACAAAGAACTTCACGTTACAACTACCTTTAAAAGTTTTTGACCAATCACACAAAGCAAAAGCATATTGACAGTACTTCTATACAATCACTGTAAGCACAGGTACAGTTAGTCAAACAATGCTGGCTTATAATGAATATAACACCTGCTTTAAAGCATTGAAATACAATGCACAGGGTTCGATTATTAAGCTTAGAATTTCCTAATATCTTGGTAGATATACTTTTCTGTAGCTTAGGGAGGTATTCTAGCCAAGCGTTAATACCCAGATCATTGTTCTATTTGTGCTTACTTTTCTATTTTTTATAAAACCTTTCTGCTGACAAATTTATGGCTACTGGTTAACTAAAATCGTACTTCTGCTGTCTCTGAGGCCTGCCTTTTGTAGCATTCCGAAAACCCACTGATTTTAAGGATACCCTCAGGCCCCGGCCCCGCCTGCTGGCCCGGCAGCGCCAGCCGGGCCCGGTGCCGTAGAGCCCCGCCTGGCCTGGCCATTGCTGCTGCCGCCCTCTGGCAGCCGTGCCCTTGGCCGGCAGTGTGCGGCACGGGCCGGGCTGAGCCCTGCCGGGCCAGCAGCCCGTGTGGCCACAGCGCCGGCAGCGCCGCTGGCAGGGAGCTGTGCCGCCGGCGCCATGACAGGCTCTGTGTTCGCAGGCATGGCCGGGCGGCACCTGAGGGGGCAGCAGCAAGAGCTGCAGCTGATCTGCACTGGTGAGCGAGGGCAGCGGGCTGACAGCGGGGGCTGCCGGGGGGAGCTGCAAGCCCTGCCCCGGCTGCGGAGGGCTCTGCTCCCGGGGGCAGAGCACACGGAGATTTCAGGGCCACGTGGGCCATTTGTGGCCAGGAGCTTTGGGCTGATCCCCTTGCTCCCTGCTCCCTCCTGGCCGTGGCAAGAGCCAGCTGGGATGCCCCTTGCTGGGGGCTCTCCTCGGCTCCCCGCAGATGCAGGATCTGACCGTGATTCTGTTCCTGTCTCTTGCAGCCCTGGAACGCCTCACATAGGACATGAGCAGTGCCGTGTCCGAGCTGGCAATTCAAACACTGCATGTCCTCCGGCCAATACAGCGAGGGCCATATTCCATCTTCCAGAGGCTGCACGATCAGCTGCGCAGGGCATGGATCGCCCAGCCTTGTCTGTCGCGGCTCGGCTGCCTGCCCTGCCGAAGCTCTGTGGAGAGCTGATCCGGGAGGCTCTCTTTGCTGGGGCAACCTAAGCCAGCGGGGTTTGTTTGTTTTATTTCTTTAAGATTTTTCTTTTCTTCCTTTCAATATTTTATCCCATGTAAATATAGAATGTGTTAAAATACACAGACTCCCAGGAGCTTTCTTTTGCTGCCCAGGGTCTGCAAGGGGTCGGGGAGGAGGGGGAAAACAGTGCCTGTGCTCAGCCAGCTGCCCAGGCGTGCAGTGCTGCAGGGGAAATGGCCAGAAGCCCCTTGGCCTTTGGTGGTTCTGCTGAAGCCTTTGTGCTGCCCACAGAGCGGCTGGGCAGGGGCCGCAGCTGCGGGGATCCCTGCCACAGCGGTGCCTGGAGATGGCCACAAGCCCTGTGCCAGGCAGGAAGCGCCATCCGTGTCCTCCTGCCCGTGTGCTGCTGGCTGCCTTGCTGAGGGCTCCCAGGTGCCCCTGCATGGGGCTGCTCTGCAGCTGCTGTGGGGCTGCGGCGCTGCTGCCGGGCAGCTTGGCCGGGCTGGGGCAGCCCCTGAGGGGCTGGGGCGCTGGCAAGCCCTGAGCAATGGGCTGTCAGAGGCCACAAGCAGCCCCCCGGCAGCCGCCTTGTTCCTGCCAGAGTTGACTTGCAAGACGGATCCCGGGCACTCTGCAGCTAACAGCATCAGTGTGGTTGGAAACCCAAATGCAGGGAGGTCTCAGATCTTTGGGCCTGTAAGCCAAAGCTTAGAATTAAACACAGGATTTGTGCTGAGACCTTGAAAAGGGCTTCCAAATTCAGGTGCTACAAGTGAGAATGTGGATTTGTAGTATAAAAGCAGACACCCAAAGCTAAGTGGAGGAAAGTTTAGCATTTAAAGTTTAAGATCTAGAAAACATAAAAGTAGTTACAACTGTAACATCAAGTTTACACTACAGTGCTGTAGTTTTGTGTGTCAGAACAGATTGGGCTGAGAAAGCTTACACTGTTGCACGAGTTCCTGAGATGAATACTGAAGGATTGGGTCAGAAACATAAATAAACTTGTTGGCAATGTTTCATTGGCCAAGAAATCCTGCAAAGTTCTTGGAAGTACAAGTCTTGTGACGTTGTGAGCCGTGTAATGGAGATGTGAGCCAACTCAGCCGTCCTGTCTATGCAGAAAGAGAAGAAAAAGCAATGGCATCATCTAAAAAACTCACAGGTCCGCTCTCTAGCTCGTTCCAAATGCCTTCAAATCCCCCCACAGTGGGATTGAGCTACAAATAGATTACAGGGACTCTTTAGTGCTGGCTCTTTGACTCCAGAGCGGCTGCTTTAGAATCTTTCCCATAAGCCTGTGTAGTTATGTGCCAGCAATGGATCATTTGAAGAAACTTTCCCAACTGACTTGCATGGAGGCTTGTTTGAAGGGTATTGAGGAGAAACTCCTGGAAGAGGATTGCGCTTTGCATTTTG
>WSPJ01000203.1:0-25805 GCA_009764595.1 Geothlypis trichas
ATGATGGAATATAGATCTTTAATGATTCAGGGGATCAAAGAGTCAGTTCCCAAAGGAACTAATACCAAATTGGCATTTGAGGGTACACAAGAAAAGGATGAAACTCCTGCTGCTTGGCTTAATCGCCTAAAGCGGAACTTCCAGTTATACTCTAGAATAGACCCAGACACCACAGAAGGTCAAATGCTACTGAAAGTCCAATTTGTTACCAAATCTTGGCCAGATATACGGAGGAAACTGGAAAAGATTGAAGAATGGCAAAACAAGGACATTAATGAGTTATTAAGGGAGGCATTGAAGGTGTATTTAAGGAGGGACGAAGAAAAGGCAAAGGCCAAAGCTAGAATCATGGTCGCTGTGGCTAGAGAAAGCGGGGGAGCAAGCAATTCTATACCACGATCCAAGGTAGTAAAAGAAAGTGTGGGGTGGGTGGGTCCACCGCCAGGAGGAGGCAAAGATAGGCCTCTTAGGCAGTCAAGTACAAGAGAAATGGAGAGACCTCAAACCTCTATGAGTGAAAAGCGCTGCTATTATTGTGAAGAGGCAGGACACATCAGGAGGTTTTGTAAAACGCTCAGTCTCGATGTGGCAATAGCCAGGGAACAAGATTACTTAGGAAGAGTTCTTAGAGGTGATGATTAGGGGTGTCAGGGGCTTTACACCTTAGGAGACCCAATGCAACATCTAGAAGAGCCCTTGGTAAACTTTGAAGTGGAACCCCTAAATGAAGAATTTGAATTTTTAGTTGATACAGGAGCAGATAAGTCCTGTCTCAACAAAATACCGAAAGGTATGGAAATTGGGGAAAAATTCTGTGAAGTTTTACGTGCTGAAGGGAAACCATTTAGAGCATCAGTGATTGAAGATGTAAAAATAATTGGAAACGCAAGAGAGTGGGAAGTTAATTTTATTTATCTGCCTAAACTAGAAAAAAGTTTGTTAGGAAGGGATCTGCAAGTTCATTTGGGGGTCGGGATTGTTCCAAGAGAGGGGAGGATGGTAGTACAAGTGATGAAGTTATCCCAAGGCGATGTTGCAGAGATAAACCCCGAGGTATGGGCTGAAGGGGGGAAGCCAGGCTTATTGGATATTCCACCCATAACAATAAAAATGCAAGATGATACTTCACCCATACGGGTTAAACAGTATCCGCTTTCCCTAGAGAGAAAGAAGGGGCTTGCCATAGTTATTGAACAACTGTTGCAAGAGGGAATCTTAGAACCCTGTATGTCACCACATAATACCCCTATACTGGCAGTCAAGAAAGCAGAAGGGAAATATAGGCTGGTACAAGATCTGAGGGAAGTCAATAAAAGGACCATTGCCAGACATCGAGTTGTGCCAAATCCATATAGTCTCCTAAGTCGGATTCCAAGGGAACATGCTTGGTTCACTGTCATAGATTTGAAGGATGCTTTCTGGGCGTGTCCTCTGGCAATAGAGTGTAGAGATTGGTTTGCCTTTGAATGGGAGGACCCGAGTACAAAAAGGAGGCAACAGCTGAGGTGGACCCGATTGCCACAGGGGTTCACTGAATCCCCCAATCTCTTTGGACAAGCTTTAGAAAGTTTAATGGAACAATTTATCCCTGAAGAAGGAGTGCAGATCCTGCAGTATGTTGATGATCTGATGGTGTCAGGGAAGGGAAAAGAACAGGTCAGAAAAACTAGCATTAAGCTTTTGAATTTTCTGGGGGAAAAAGGACTAAAGGTTTCCCTGGAAAAATTACAATTTGTGCAATCAGAAGTAACATACCTGGGGCACATAATAGGGGGAGGGTATAAGAAGTTGAGCCCTGACAGAATTTCAGGTATTTTAGCTCTCCCAGCCCCAAAAACAAAAAGGGATGTGAGAAAACTCCTGGGCCTGTTCGGATATTGCAAGTTATGGTTAGATCAATATTCACAGAGTGTAAAATTTTTGTACAGTAAATTAGTAGCTCCAGATCCCCTAATTTGGACAGCTGAAGATGATCAACAATTGGAGAACCTAAAAGATAAATTGTCTTCTGCCCCAGTCCTAAGCCTACCAGACCCCAAGAAGAGCTTTGACCTGTTTGTGAGTGCGGAAGGAGGTATAGCGTATGGTGTACTAACTCAGGAGTGGGGAGGTTGCAGGAAACCTGTAGCTTATATTTCTAAATTGTTAGATCCAGTGGCTAGAGGCTGGCCAGTGTGTATACAAGCAGTAGCAGCAACTGCAGTCCTGATAGAAGAAACCCAAAAACAGACCTTACAAGGAAAAATTAAAGTGCATACTCCCCATGATCTTACAGCAATACTGAGACAGAGGGCTCAGCAGTGGTTAACTGATGCCAGGATACTAAAATATGAGATAATACTAATGAACACACAAGACTTAGAATTTATCACATCTAATGCCCTCAATCCAGCACAATTTTTAATGGGAGAACCTATAGAAAATTTAGAACATGATTGCCTTGAATTGATTGACCTCCAAACAAAAATAAGAGAAGATTTAGAAGATCAGCCTCTAGCAACTGGAAGAATCTTATTTATAGATGGCTCTTCAAGAGTAGTAGATGGAAAAAGGGCTTCAGGTTATGCCATTGTAGATGGAGAAACATTACAAATTAGTGAAAAAGGGAAACTATCCCCAGATTGGTCAACCCAAAGTTGTGAAGTATATGCCCTGAAAAGGGGATTAGACTTACTGGAGGGGGACCGGGGAACCATTTATACGGACTTCAAATATGCATTTGGCATAGTACACACCTTTGGGAAAATATGGGGAGAGCGTGGGTATTTAAGCTCAAAGGGAAAAAGCTTAGCCCATGAGAATCTGGTTAGATCTGTATTAGAAGCTCTGCAGAAACCTATAGAAATAGCAGTGGTCCATATAAAAGGGCACCAAAGAGGAGACAGTCTTGAAGTCAGAGGAAACCGACTGGCTGATCAGATAGCAAAAGAAGCAGCTTTAGAACCAGGAGATCCAGTAAAAATTTTTAAAGCAGGAACGCTACCTGAAGAAAGAGAAAGAGGAGAAGAACCCATATATAGTGAATAAGAATTACAGGCTATAAGAGATTTAAGATTAATCCAAGGGCAAAGAGGAGAGTGGTTAACCTCAGATGGGCGGGTGTTTTTGAATGAAGCACTGGCTCGGACAGTGCTAACAGAACTACATAAACTAACTCACTGGGGAGTCCAAGGACTATGTGACCATTTCTTAAGAAATAACCTATGCATAGGAGTATATAGCCTAGCCAAAGCAATTACAAGAGGGTGTGTCATTTGTCAAAAAGTAAACCAGAAAGTAATGAGAAAAGTAGCACCTGGAGGGAGAGAATTGGCTTTAAGACCTTTCCAAAGCATACAGATAGATTTTACTGAGATGCCCCCGGTGCAAGGATACAAATATCTCCTAGTTATAGTGGATCATCTAACCCATTGGGTAGAAGCCTTCCCAACTAGAAAAGAAACAGCTCAAGTTGTAGCAAAAATAATCCTAGAGAACATTATCCCCAGATATGGAATGGTGAACACTATAGACTCAGACCGAGGCCCACATTTTGTGTCCCGAACATTGCAAAATATAATTGAAGCATTAGGAATAAAATGGAAATTACATACTCCGTGGCACCCCCAGAGTTCTGGGAGAGTAGAGTAGATGAACAAAACTCTCAAAAATGTATTAAATAAATTGATAGAGGAAACAAAAATGAATTGGCTAAAATGCTTACCCCTAGCGCTTTTGCGCATCAGAACAAGACCTCGGTCTGACATAAGAATTTCACCCTATGAAATGATGTTTGGGCTGCCATTTCTGTTAACACCATATAGCACGGGAGACTATCTAGAAGGGGAAGAAGCTACAAGAAAGTATTTAGAGGTAATTGGAAGAACTCTGGAAGGACTTAGAAAAAAGGGATACCTCCCCCAAACTTCCCCTCTGGACACAAAGGTTCATAACATTAGCCCAGGAGATTGGGTTTTGATAAAATCATGGAATGCAGGATCATTAATGCCTAAATTTGAAGGCCCTTTTCAGGTACTCCTCATCACTAATTCGGCTGTACGGACCAGGGAAAAAGGTTGGACTCACATTACGAGAATAAAAGGGCCAGTTTCACCCCCAGGTACGGGACCAGATACGACATCAGCTTCTCCTTCTGGCATTGGGCCAGACACCACACCACTCTCACCTCCAGGCACTGGACAAGAGTCAACCACATCACAAGTGAATTCACCTCAGTATACTGTAATAAAAGGACCAAAAGATTTAAAGTTGACTCTCAGGAGGAAGAGTCAAAAAGACTGAACGGTATGGGAAAATAATTGGTATTGGAGTTATAACATAGCTTAAGATGTTAAAAATGTTTCAAGACAGTTCTGTATGTAAAATAAGTTTGTAGAAAGTTTAAAATGGTAAATAAGCAACTCTAGTTTCCCCAATTTAAAAACTCCTAGTTAATCCTCTGCAGAGCACTCCCCTAGGAGAAATCAAAATTAGCAGGGAACAGACCAAGAGGGACTTAGCCAGAGAAGCAGGTAAAAGGGACTCTAAAGAGCTCGGAAGCTTCTTCTCAGTAAGATTCCCCAAGAGGCAAGGCCGGGTGGGCAGGCTGTGCAAGATGACCCATACCGGACTCTTGGGAAGGGTAGTAATGATGGCTCTAATTGCTGGTGGTGCTCTGGGGAGCCCAGGAGAGCCGTGCAGTGAGTGCTACCAACCCCTCCATGAAGAGAAAGAAGTGAGCTGCTTGCATAGAGTCCACATCAGTCCTAACCCTAATTGTGTTGACCTCTCTCAATTGGTCTTTTATCAGAAAAATAGAATAAATTGGATAACACAGAATACTGCCACTTTTAGGCAGTCACTCCTGGGAGAGGGCCCTGTAAGAGAAGCTTGGTTGTGCTTTGAATATGATGCTGCTGAAGCAAGCTCAGTAGATCTGGTAAAAAGAAAGAACTGTGTAAATATAGAAAATGCCCAACAGAAATTGATGACACATTTCAGGACAACTCTAAATACCTGGTTTTGATCTCTGATCTTACAGCATACACTGAATTGTCAATAGATTGGTCTAGCAGCTATGCCGCTAGAGTGGTAAAACCAGCTTTCTTCCTATTACCTAAAGAAACTAGATCAAGTTTAGGAGTTCCTATATACAACAATTTTAAAGAAACCAAACCGAAGAGGCAAAGTTCAATAGAAATTGAAAAGATCCAAAATTGTAAAAGCCAAGTTCAAACCCCAGTACCTATGTTAAACAGAATTATCAGGCTCCAAGCAGTATTGGAGATAAAGAATGCAATTATTAGAAACATTTCAAAAGAGGTGAGAAGATTAACATGTGTAAACACTCAAAAACGAACTCCTACACCTGATTCCAGTTGGTGGGATAACCTAGAGATTTTCAAAAAAGAGGTATGGGAAAAAGTAGACCTTTTCACTGTGGGTATACTTGTAAAATTGCTCTCTTTACTATGTTTATTTTTGTGTTTTATTAAAATAGTAGTATTAGCTGTACAAACCAACCTGAAGAAACCAAGAAAAGTAACAAAGTTAAATAACCATGATTAGCAGAGTGCTCAGGAAATTTTTAATCAATACAAATTGCAAGTTGATGCGAGCTTAAACTCGATCAAAGTAAAAGAGGGGGGTCTGTTATGAACTGAATTTTGTTAAATTTTATATCAGTAGAAAAAAACTGAGTTGCAGCATCTGTGAACCAGAGCTGCCGAGGCAAAGCTGTTGGGCAGGGTTACTTGTTATGTTAACTATAAGTCGTTAGAGTTAATAGTTCTCTTTGTATCACTTAACGACCCTAGCCAGGGCAGGTAAATAGCCCTCCTTTTGTGTTGATCAGGGAGAATCTGGGGAGGAGGAAGGAATTACAATATGCAGATTTTGAGAACCACTGTACCATGGGACGTATTGAACTTATAAAAACCCCAAAACCAACGAGCCAAATATAAAATTAAAGAATTAGAATGATTCGTGGACGTGAGGAATGGAGTGCTAGACCTGCAGAGATGTTGAGAGACCTTAGTGCCCCTCGCCCTGACTAAAGAAGCTGCCTGAGACCAGGACCTGGAGCTGGGAAGCAGGGAAAAGTGAGTAACACCGGGCCCCCGCCCAGACGTTCCTGTGAGGATCGGACCCCTGGCTCTGCTCCTTGTGGACAAAGCTGAATATCCTCCTCCTCTGAGCCACGCTGGGAAGAAGACGGAGACGGCCGCTTCGTCGGGCTTCCTAATCCTGAGCTGATCACTTTAATAAAGGTGTTAAAAGGAGAAAGGTCTCCTGCCCTGTTGTGTTTTATTTCAATGGAGATTGGGATCTCCTCACAGACAAGCAGCTCTGAATTGCTGTGACATCTGGGCTGAAGCTGGATTTAGTTGTGATTCTGGTCAGGATCCCCTTAGGCTCAGTTGTGTCGTGATAGGAACTGATGCAGTAAGCTTGACTTAAGAGCGGCACGGGCTAAAGGATTCAGTCTTTGAATGCTTCTGAATATTTCACCTCCCTGTCTGCTGCTTTTCTGGGCACGGCTGCAGGTCCAGGGTCTGGAGGCAAAGCCCAGTGTGCAAATTCCTGTTGCCATTCCTGCCTTTGTGCGGGACACAGGTAGAACGTGCCTTCTGTTACAAGGCGTTTGCGCAGGGGTGGGCGCCCTGGGGCTTGGTCTACAAGGAAAAATATGGATTTGGACAGCCCCTGGACATTAAGAAACAAAGACCAATGAAACCGAGCCGTGCCGCTGGCCCCCCACTAACCTCAGGCCCCTCCATTCCCGCCTCCTGCCCTGAGGGCCGTGGGGGCGGGACGGCGTCCTGAGGGCGGCGCCGCGGTGGTGTGGGCAGGGCCCGGATCCTGTGGGCGGCTCCTGGATCGTGTGGGCAGGGCCCGGATCCTGTGGGCGGCTCCTGGATCGTGTGGGCAGAGTCTGAGTCGTGTGGGCAAAGCCTGGGTCGTGTGGGCAGTGCCGTGATCGTCTGGGCAGAGCCCGGAGCATCTGGGCGGTGCCGGGATCCTATGGGCAGAGCCTGGGTCGTGTGGGCCGCGCCTGCATCCCCGTGGGTATCACCAGGATCCTGAGGGTAGAGCCTGGATCGTGTAGGCATTGCCAGGATCGTGTGGACAGAGGCTGGTTCCTGCGGGCAGCTTTTGGATCGTGTGGGCAGTGCCTGGATCCTGAGGGCAGCTCTTAGATCCTGAGGGCAGCGCCGGCATCCTGTGGGCAGCGCTCAGATCCTGTGGGCGGCCCCTGCCTCCCTCCCAAACACACCCACTATCCCCAGTTCTGGAACACGGTGACTTTTCATATCTATACAACTGGTGAGAAACCACATAAGGGCGTGTGATTGTGTAAACTTCAAATTCCTGCCAGAGGAGATGAATGGCAAAAGCATCACGCACCTTGCCTCAGCCCAGGCCAGGGCCGACATCACCCACAGCCCTGGGGCACTTCATGCCCACTTCCTGAGGGAATGTTTCCTTTCAGTTCCTCACACTTCAAGTCAGAAGAAAGGCTGAGTGCAAGTAGCACATAAGGGATACATGTTTACTTCCCCCGCATGAGCTCACTGCTCCCTACACACAGGGGAAGTACCCCCAAGCACAGGACCTGAGGGGTGTTTTTAAAAGCCTCGGCACATCCTTATGGCCCTGCTTGAGGTGAAACTGTTGCCAGGATCCTCCAGTAACGCTGCCAAACATGAGAATAGCAATCAGGGAGCACAGGTACAAACACACATCTGCCCTTTATCTGCCAGGTCTAGTTGGCTGTGCTCAGTCCTGGAGAATCAAGGTTGGGAGTTGCCTAAAGCTCCTCAAGAAGCTGACGGATTTTTGCCCTCACTAAAACACTGCCTGCTCTGTTCAGATGATACTGAAGGACTGTGACTTTGAAATTAAATGCAGAACTATTTGCCTTGCTTAATGGCTTGGACAGCCTTGCAGTTCTTGGGAAGTTTAATGCTGATTCCCTCAAAGAACAAACCATTTTTTAGCGAAAATACCTGGGGTTTTTTTACCAAAATACAAGACTCTCAGGGCCTCTGCACTCCCTTTAGGTAATCCACAATTCAAGTCGTTCATCCCTTTTGGCCCAGTGAAAGGACTGTCACGAAATTTAATCTTTGACATGGAATCTCACGGCTACCTGCAAGGAAGTCCTGGAGAACTCATCATTAGGGGACCACGTGGTCATTTGAGGTACTTCAGAAGATGAAGATCGATGATTCCAAAGTTGTGCATTCCCCAGTCTGGGAAGAAAGGTGCTAAAAAGAGAAAAATCGACACAAAAGAATGGGGTCCTGCATCCAACAAATGCATTGTGCCACAAGGCACAAGGGCTTGGTGTGCCCTCATCCCTCGCAGCACAGGCAGCGCCTTTCCCCTCTGCCCCACACCACACACACTGCACCATCCTGAGGACCAAAAGGCTTTGGGCTTCAGGATTTCCCCCCCAAATCAATGACTACAGGACAGTGAAAAGAACAAGCACTTCTGATGTACTCATTCTGTCCTTTTATTTCAACAAAAGCATCCATCAAACTACGTTGTACCTTAATAAAAGCTACAACTTAATGGACTAAGGAACATATTCCCGACAGAGTGTAGAAAAATACCATCTATCAACAGCAAAAATGGCCTCCTAAGACTTCTCCTCAAAGATTTCTTCTCCTTCCTAAGACTTTTCTTACATCTACTTCAAACCTTTAGAATTCCCAACAGTAAACCCTTGGCTTCGTTCTGTCACTTCCTATGGTGAACCCCAATGTGTCATTTATTAATGAAAGACAAATAGAAGGCAGGAGATGGCCTTCATCCTACTGGCAGGGAGCACTACAAATTTCCACCTTGTATTTCATAGAAAGAATGAACTTTATTAACACTCCTGTTTATTCTCCTCATCTGCTTGCTATGGACATGGGCAGACATGGGAGGGAGCGTGAGGCAATCGCCTCTTCCGCAGTGCTCCAGCTCAGGTGTCTTCTGGCCACGCTGTGACAGCGCGGGCCACACTCCAGACAGTCCTGGCTCACTTGGAGGCAGAGCCTGCCTCGGTTGGTGACAGTGACAGGCAGTGCCTCAGCTTCTGTCCCTGAAGAGGCTAATCCTAACACTGACGCTAACAACGAAGCCTAACTCTAACATGAACACCAACCCTCTGCCTAACACAAATACTAAGCCTAAATCTAACGCTAACCCCAACTGTAAAGCTAACACTAAACCTACGCCTAACCCTAACGCTAACCCTAAGGCTAACATAAACACGAACCCTATGCCTAACACAAATACTAAGCCTAAATCTAACGCTAACCCTAACTGTAAAGCTAACACAAAACCTAAGCCCACCCCTAATGCTAACCTTAAGCCTAACCCTAACCGTAGCCCACCAGGAGGTTCCAGCAGGCTTGGGGAGGGGCTGTGGGGGCAGTGCTCTGGAAGCAGGTCTGGAGTCAAGGCCTCTGCCCCGCTGTGAGGGGCTCTGCTGGGCAGGGCTGGGCCTTGGCCTGTGGCTGTTGACGGCTGAAGGTGGCCGTGCTACAGCCAGGCCTTGCGTGGCCTCACAGGGGCCTCTGTTCCCCTGTGTCCCTGCTCTGCTCTTGCTGTTTTTTGTCTTGGGACATCTCTTCAGGGCTGTCCCCTCCCCAGTCTGGCTCCAGAAGGAGGCAGAGCTTCCACTCACGCGCTGGCAGTGGCAGGACATCCTCGAGTGCTGCTCCTGGTCCCTGCCTATAGAGAGCTTCCAGCAGGGTGGGCCAGTGGCTGCTGGAGGAGCGGGGACAGTGCGGGGCTGCTGCCCGGCTCTGTGGCCCTGCCGCGGGGGCTCTGGCTGCCGTCACCGGCTCCATGCCCTGATGCCAGGGTTTCTATGTCCCCTGCTGGCGGCTGGGCCGCCGGATGACAGCCGCCACCCAGCTGCGGATGGCACGGGAGCCGCGCCACAGCGAGCCCAGCAGAGCCCGGCCGCGGGCCCCGGGGCTGTGCGGGGCCGCTGCCCGGCTCTCTGCTGCCGCCGCCTGCAGTGCCAGGGCCAGCAGAAGCTGCTGTCTCTGCCACCTCTTGTGGCAAGGCAGTGCCACGCACAGGGGGCTCCCCGTGCTCACGAGCTCCGGCCAGGGCAGCAGCTGCTGGCTGGGCGTGCCTGGGAGCTGCCAGGGCTCGAGATGCTCTGGGCAGGTCCCCAGCCGCCTCTTCTTCCAGCGGCCTGTGGGGCAGCCCCAGGAGCTGTGGGTAGCGGGGGTTCACCCAGATGGTTCGGATAGTGATGGCACTGCCCTTCTCCTCTGACAGCTCCTCGCTCTTCCTGTCTTCCCCTTTGGCCGCTGGCTGATCTCGCTTTGGGGAGTAAGCTCTACGTATCCTGTGCCTTTCCATGGCACCAGGGGTTTTGGTGCCTCTTCACAGGACACATAGACGCTCTCACCCCTGCTGCTGCTGCTGCTGCCCTGGACATCCTCTGGGTGATCTGCCGTTTGGGGAGTAAGCTCTACGTGTTCTGTTCTTTTCCACGGCACCAGAGGTTTTGGTGCCTCCTCACAGGACACATAGAAGCTCTCAGCCCCGCTGCTGCTGCTGCCCGGGACATCCTCTGAGCTGTCCCCCTCCTCGCTCAGCAGCCCTGCCAGGACAATCTTTGCTGCTGCTATTGCCCACTGCCTTCCAAGTTCCACCTGGTTTGGTGAGGGGCAGAGGAGCAGGAGACCCAGAACTGCTTCAGAGCTGGAGTCCTCTGCCCAGCTGGGAGAGGCTCTGCCGGCCAAAGCTGAGGCTTGGCCTGAGGCCGTGCACGGCGGAACGTTGCTGCGCTCCACCCCGGCCCCGCCTGGACTCACAGGGGGCTTCACTTCTACCCCTCTACAGCTCTGCTCTGGGTCCTGCTCCCCCTGGGACAGCTCTTTGCGGCTGCTCGCTTCCCAGGCCTCCTCCTCACCATGTGGCGCTGTCGGGACAGCCCCCAGCGCTGCCCCTGCCCCCTGCCCAGCCAGAGCTTCCAGCGGGGTGGGCGAGGGTGTGGGCGGGCAGCTGGGGCCGTGCGGGAAAGCCGCCCGGCTCTGTGCCCCTGCCGCGGGGCCTGCCGCTGCCGCCACTGCCTCCATGCCCTGATGCAGGTGCCGCTGCGTCCCCGGCTGCCGGCTGCGCGGCCGGAGCACAGCCGCCACCCTGCTGAGGATGGCACGGGAGCCGCGGCGCAGCGAGCGCAGCAGAGCCCGGCCGCGGGCCCTGGGGCCGTGCGGGGCCGCCCCCCGGCTCTCTGCTGCCGCCGCCTGCGCGCCGGGGCCAACACAGGAGCCCCGCTGCTCCTCGGCCTCCTGAGGTGCTGCCCGTGACCCACAGCCCGATATCTGTACGGAGGACGAGAAGGATGAACACGAGGGGCCCCTCCGGGCTGGAAAGGGCCCCTCGGGCGCAGCAGCTCCCTCGCTAATGGCAAGCCCGGCTTGGCCCCGAGGCAGCTGCGTGCATCCCCCATCTCTCACCCTCTGGCCCCGGCGAAACATCAGCCACTTCTTCTTAGTCTTTGTTATAAAGAAGAATCTTACCATGTAAATTTCCTTTTCCAATCAGAATTTATTCCATTATAATTATAAAGCAAGCAGTGACAAGCAAAAGTTCAGCGCTGGGGGACTGAGAGAACTTGGCTCTCTAAAGTTCACATCCCCCTTTCTGGGGCTGGCCTTTTATTTCTTCTCCTCTCAGGATGACGTATCCTGTTCTGCTGGTCTTGAAGGAGAAGGGGGGCCCGCTTTGTTCGCTGGGTGGACTTTGTCTTATAGGACTTAACTATAACCATATGTTTCCAAAAAACAAAACCATATGACTGCACAGTTTTTTAAAAATATTTTAAAATAAATTTTCGAATCAACAGTCTGAATAGGAGTCAGAATAAAAACTCTACCAAGCTTCAACTCCATTGGAATATTCCCTTGTCACCCTGTGAATCAACTCTACATTCAGAAGATTAAAAGTCCCGATTATGGTGGTTTTGGTATGGTTAGGAATTGGGGTCTTCTTCCTTCTCAACTCCATGCTGCAGTGCCTTTGGGATGTGGCCTGCTGCTGTTGTTTGTGCAGCCCTGGTGTTTCTACATGAGGCAGAAAGTGCAGTTGCATTTCCAGCCAAAAGCCCATGAGGAGGGGGCAGCCAGAGCTGTGCCAGACACAGGCCAGCAGCTGTGCCGCGAGAGGGTTTTGGTTCCTGCCCAGTGCAGCTGGTGCATCTCTCCCGTGAGTGCCTCCCCTGCCCAGGTGCCCATGGAGAGCAGGTGCAGGGTTCTGCAAGGGGTGTGGAACAGGGTGGGGATGTCTGCTGGCAACAGAGTGCAGCGGAGAGCAAACAGTCCAGGATGTTCCTGGAGTGTGTGACAGAGAACTTGTGACACAGCTGGGGACTGAGCCAGGGATGGAGGCACTGCTGGAGCTGCTGTGTGTGAAGGGAGAAGGGCTGGTGGGTGACAGGAGGGTTGGAGGTGGCCTTGGGCTCAATGATCACAAAATGCTTGTGTTTGATTCCTAGAGAAGGAACGAGAGATGTTGGGCAAGTGTTGACCTGCAACAAATGGTGAATTTGTTAAGCTTTACCAGGCAGTGCTTAGTCATACCTTCCCTCACGCCAGTGGTTCATGTGTGCAAGTGGATGTCTTAGCCTTGAGAATAAAGACAGTGGGCCTGCTGAGGAGGTAGCTGCAATGCATTCAAGGAGAAGAAGGCTCTTAAGCATGGAAGGAGAATTTGAGGAATGGGATGTTCACCACATGACCAGCAGAGACCCTCAAGAGACCGCTACTCTAAATGTCAGGAATTCTGGGGAAGTGATTTACACGTGTTAAATACTGTGTGAGAATGTTTAGCCTGTGAGTTTGAGCAAAGTAATGAGTAAAAGTAATGAAAGTAATGTCTTAGTTCCATGGATACTAACACGTGGGTGTGCATGTTTCAGGGCAGTGATTCCCCGCATACCCAGCACTGAAATAAAGTAATGCCTCTTTTCTCACACTGAGCTGGCAGTGTGGATCGGCCCTGCTCAGTAACTTTCATTTTGGTCATTTCTATTGAAGCATAAAGAATGGTTGAAATGAAATCTTTTCCAGCTGTTTCCATCTTGTTTACCCTTTGGAGGACCAAGGCTCTGTGCTGCAGGTGCCCTGGGTGTGTGCAGAGCAGTGCAGCCCCAGACAGCCCTTGGTTTGCCCACAAGCTGTCACGCCTTGTTCCCAGAGGTGCCCAGCTGTGGCAGGAGAAGGAGCCCGCAGCGCAGTGGGCACCGTGCCCTGCCCAGCCGGGGCTCTCTGGCACAGAGCAGCAGCAGCAGCGCCAGCACCGTTCAACCCGCTCCTGCCTTGGCTTCCCCTGGCACACAGGAGCCTCTGGAAATCAGCACCGCCAGTGGCGTTCCCAGCTTGGAGCAGCTGCTGCTGGGGGCAGATGCTGCCAGTTCGACTGCTGCCAAAGGGGAAGGAAGGCAGAGATGTACAGGCACCGGAGCCCTGGGCATGTCCAATAAAGGGGCAAATATGTGGGAAGATTTGTTAGGAATGATTTCAGCTGTGATGCCAACAGTGGCTTCTCTCCTGGTTCTGTGTGTTCTAGACGAGTGATGCAATGGTTGGCTCTGACAATTAAGCAGTAGATGTTATGTGGATGTTCACATGTGTAGTGATGGTATTGTAATATATCCTCCCATAGTGCTCTTTGCCCTCCCCCTTCCAATCGCCTTGGTAGCCAGGGCATTTGGGGAGGGCTGGTTTGGGACCAGCAGGCAGGGTGTAACAACAGCTGACCTCCAGTCAAGATGCAAGAAAGTAATCCCCACCAATGGACAGCAGAGAAAGAGTTGACTGACAAAACTTTTGAAGGCGCTAAGGGTATAAAAGGCAGAGCATCCTTTTTGTAGATGAGCACATGGCCACTAGTCACAGACAGACCCAATGCTGTAATTTTTCCTTATTCTGTCCTTTCTTAAGGTTTGCTAAACCTTTAAAATTTTAAAAGTGAGAGTCATTTCTCACATGTGCAATGCTGTGGGCCATTTTCTTGGTCTTATTTCCTTTGTTTGGGTCCTGTCTGAGTGCTCAGTTGGGGTACAGGCTGTAGGTGCTTGGGGCACTCTTGGAGTTCCTCTTGCATCCCCTGAACAACAGGGTTTGGCCCATGACGGGAATTTGTGCTGCTTTGTGACAGAGAAGAACTTCCCAGGCTCTTTTGTGTTTGCTGTAGGGAAGGTTGGTTATTGCTTTGCATAAATTCACAGACCAACATGGAGCATTTCCTTTGTGATGTCAGGGCACGGTTGCCACCTGGTCATAGTGACATCAGAAGGTTGCCTTGGTGCACGGCAGGCCTGAGTGTCAGAGCAGCCCTAGGCCTTGCTCAGTTGAGGAGAATCCTCCTGATTGAGGCAATTGTCAGTGGGCTGTTGCACACTGACAGTAGCCTTGTTTGTTCTACTGCGTTAGCACAGCCTGCAAACTTGCAGGGCAGTGTTAAAATGATTGAGCGAATTGCACCTGTGCTTTTCGCCGCCTATGGCATCACTTACGGTGCCTATTTTGTGACACACCTCACACGTAAGTAAATGTTTCCTCTCTACTTAGGTTAGGGTGTATCCTAACCTGGCTTTTCCGTGTCTTCCTGCTCTTTCTTAGTGACTGAGTTTCTGATTTTGAAACAGAAAGAGCATTAGGAAGCCGCTGGTTTGGTAAAGCTCCAGTTCAGACGTTCAGCTAAAAAGGGGATGTCTGCAGCCACAGTGGCAGCATTTGCAAGGGAGCCTGCAGGGCTTGCGTTCCCTCCATGGGAGAGTCTGTGGCAGCAGAGTCTGCCATTGCCTCAGTTTGCTGGGACAGGCAAGACACCTTTGAAAATGTAGACTGGCAGACCTTCTTGGAACGTCACCTAAAAACCCTGCAGTTGTTCCCAGAATTCAGGGCAAGCTTCTTTCTTTCTAAATTTTGTCATGAAGGGGTTTGACTGTCTAACTTGATTCTTTACTGAGTGCTAAAATAGATATTCCCTTTGCAATGAAATGCAAACTAGAAAGCAGTGAGTGTCTGCTCCAGAACTCTGGTGCTGCTGCTGTGCTTTTTCACAACAGAGCTGCTACAGCTCAGGGGGATTTTGGGGAAGCTTTTCTGGGCAACTGTTTCCAGCAAGTTTACAAGAATTGGTGCATGCAACTGATTTTCTAAAAAAAGTACCCGAGGGAGAGATAAAAAAAGCTGCTTGATGTGTTTGGTAGAAGATGAGCAGCAAGTGTTCAAGAACAATTGGAATTTTCTTCATCATGTTTTTAGTCATTTACTGGCAAAACAGGCCAAAGTGTAGGCACAAGCAAGAATATTGTCCTGATCTATTGCGGGCTGTGTGAATGAAATGTGTCTCCTGGAAGGATGTTGTGAAACAGGAAATCATCTCTGTTTTGGTTGACTTGTTCTGTGGGATTCACAAGCCCAAGAAGTTTTTCACAGCGTTTGGATCATTTTCCCTTTCCCACTACAGGTCACCTGAGGCGTGTATTCAGCTGTACTGATTCTGAGGTGAGTGAGATTTCATTTTCCTGGTGTTAAGAAATAATGGACTCAGTTGTCAGCTTGACCAGTAGCAGTAGAGTGTAGATGGCGGCCGAAAGAAAATCCATTTTCATGCCTTCAACAAAAAAAACCAAGGCATAACTTGATAGTTCCTAATTACCATCTCAGAGCCCTGAAGAACTATAAACTCAGATTGGTAGATAGAATGTCACTTCTGACAGCACCTAAACAGGAATACTGAACTAAGAGCAAATTCCTAAAGAGTAGAATAAGGCCAGTAAAATTTAGTCAGAGTGACGGAAAATTCTATTCTGATAAATTTAAACCATCTCCTTAAAAGATGCAGCTGTATAAAAAGAAGGCCATCTTGAAATGGTAGATGCTGTATTTGAAATCATTAAGGCAACATTGTGGCAGGGCAGCTGTGTGGGCCAAAAGGACGCAGGGCTGGCGGCCTTGAGCAGCTGAAGATGAGGCAGCGTGTGGCCAGGGGGCCAAGCAGGCCGAGGGCACGGTGGCCTGTGCCAGCAGCAGGGGGGCAGCAGGAGCAGGGCAGGGAGCGTGGCCCTGTGCTGGGCAGCGCTGCGGCCACAGCTGGAGCCGAGACAACCTTGCTTGCTGATAGCAGCCAGGCAGGAGAACCAACTTCATATCCATCTAGAGTTCTGTTGAATTGGCCAATTTTAATTGGGTGACGATGGCTTCGAACCCCTCTGTCACTATGAAATGTTATGATTACTCCTTGGAGGATGTGGTGGTATGTCTGAAAAGAAATGAGGTTCTACCTGATAGGAAATGGCCTGTCCCTCATGCTTCTCTCTTGCCACAGATGACAGAACCAAGAACCGTCTCTCCCGAGTCTCGTGCTACTCCTGGAGAAGAAGCCAGAGAGGAGCAAACGGAGGTGGATGAGCGCCAGCCTCCATCAGTGCTCGCACCAGAGCCTGGATATTCTGAACTTGTAAGTGCCAGTTGTGTGTGGTGCTGTCTTTAGTGCAAAGCAGAGCTGCAAGTTTTGAAGTAGCCAACACTTTGCTGTTGCTGGCTGAGGATGCTGGGTGCTGCAGTCTTGCCAGGAGCTCGGGATTTCCTCCAGGCAGCGCCCACAGTACTTGGCCTTTGAGCTGTCATGTTGAGGCAGCAAAGGGCTGGTGCCTGTGGGAGAGCATGTGTCTGCTTGGCTCAGGGAAGCTGTATTTCTTGGCTTCTGCAGTGCTATGGCCAAATGCAAAGGAGGTAGTGCTGGAGGTGCCAGACCTTGGTTTTCTTTCTTTCCCTTTTTGGAAAGGGTTGTTTGGTTTTTGAAAGCGGTCTGCGCTTTCCCTGAGTAGTTCTTCACTTGTACAGTCTCTTTTGGGCCAGCTGTCTTTTGGCTTTTGATAAGCTGCAAAGGGAGGATTGTGTGGTCCATGCAGCTGTTGGGGCCATTGTTTTCCCGCGTGGCCAAAGAAACAAAGTGCGGGGTTGGGACGCCTTCTTGTGAGGCCAAAAGCAGAAGCGGTCAGTTTCTGTTGGTGCATATTTGGGTGCAGTCTGCAGCTTTGGCAAGTGCCTTGGAGCGTGGAGTGGGGGCGAAGCTGCAAGTCCTTGACCGCTGTCTTGTGTTGCTCGGAAAAGGAAGGCCATCTTGCACTGGTGCCTGCTGGATCTGAAGTCAGATGGGCACCTTTGTGGCTGGGCAGCTGCGTGGGCCAAAAGGACGCAGGGCTGGCGGCCTTGAGCAGCTGAAGATGAGGCAGCGTGTGGCCAGGGGGCCAAGCAGGCCGAGGGCACGGTGGCCTGTGCCAGCAGCAGGGGGGCAGCAGGAGCAGGGCAGGGAGCGTGGCCCTGTGCTGGGCAGCGCTGCAGTCACAGCTGGAGTGCTGTGTGCAGCTGTGGGCCCTGGGAAGCACAAAGCCATGGAGGGGCTGCAGCGTGTGCACAGAAGGACGGGGGAGCTGGGCAAGGGGGTGCAGCACAAGGCCAGTGAGGAGGTGCTGAGGGAGCTTTGGCCTGGACAATGGGAGGCTCTTGAGGGGCCTTCAGGCAAACTTCCATCAATCCCTGCGTGACAGTGCTCAGCACAAGAGCTGTTTCACCGCCAAATATGCCCTTACTTCATATAAGGGCTTTAGACACTGGAGTGCATGACACTTGCGTCTTTTTCTTTGTGGGTTTCCAAGGAGGAGAAGGCTTGTTCATTTTCTCTTTTTCGTGCAAGGAAGGAGACTTCTGCACAAACTTTCCTGTGCCTTTAAGCGCTGAACGTGATCCTTAACAGTTTCTGGTTTTCCATGTCTGCCGCAGCAGTCGCAAAGAGTCTTGGTGGCTCTTTCGTAGGTTTCCATTTCAGAGCTTTCAACAACTAAAAGCTGCCTTTTTCAGAGACAACCTTGCTTGCAAATAGCAGCCAGGGAGGAATATGGAATTCACAGCCTTATGCGGTTTGATTGAATGTGCCCATTTCAATGTGGTTGGTGTGACTTTGAATGCCATTGCTGATAATGTTCATGAGTTCTCCTTAGATGATGTGGCTGTGCATGTGAGGAGAAATGAGGTTATAAGCGCTAGGTAACGGGCTGTCCCTGTGATTCTCTCTTACCACAGGTGAGAAGAGCAAGACCCCTTTTTCCCCTGGCTCTCTCTGCTATTGCAGAAGAAGCCCAAGAGGAGGAAAACGAGGAAGACGACCACCGCCTTTGTCCAGCCGTGGTCACACCACAGCCTGCTGTTCATTCTAAGAGAGTAAGTGCTCCTTGTGGGGGGTGCTGTCTTTAGTGCAGGGCAGAGGTGCAAGTTTCTGAGCAGCCAGCGCTTGCTGTGTCGGGCCGAGGATGCTGAGTGCTGGAGTCCTGCAGGATGTAGGCATTTCCTGCAGGCAGTGACAGCTAGAAATTGGCCTTTGAGCCGTCATGTTGGGGCAGCGCTGAGCTGGGGGCTCCGGCGGAGCGTCTGCCTGCTTGGCTCAGGGAAGCTCCATCTCTGGGCTTCTGCGGTGTTACGGCCAAGGGCGCACGTGGCAGTGCTGGAGGACAAAAGGCTTTGTTGGTTTGTTTTCCCTTTTGGAAAGGTGTCTTTGGCTTGTGGAGGTGTTCTGCAGTTTTCTTGAGTTGTTCTTTACTTGTAGAGTCACTGTTGGCCCAACTGCCTTTTAGCTTTTGAGAAGCTGCAAACAGCAGAAGGGCCAAGTTTCTGCTGTTCTATTTGCACTGAAGTCTGCAGCTTTGGCAAGTGCATTGGAGCCTGGAGTGGGGGCGAAGCTGCAAGTCCTTGACTGCTGTCTTGTGTTTCTGGGAAGAGGAAGGCCATCTTGCAGTGGTGCCTGCTGGATCTGAAGTCAGATGGGCACCTTTGTGGCTGGGCAGCTGCGTGGGCCAAAAAAGGACGCAGGGCTGGCGGCCTTGAGCAGCTGAAGATGAGGCAGCGTGTGGCCAGGGGGCCAAGCAGGCCGAGGGCACGGTGGCCTGTGCCAGCAGCAGGGGGGCAGCAGGAGCAGGGCAGGGAGCGTGGCCCTGTGCTGGGCAGCGCTGCGGCCACAGCTGGAGTGCTGTGTGCAGCTGTGGGCCCTGGGAAGCACAAAGCCATGGAGGGGCTGCAGCGTGTGCACAGAAGGACGGGGGAGCTGGGCAAGGGGGTGCAGCACAAGGCCAGTGAGGAGGTGCTGAGGGAGCTTTGGCCTGGACAATGGGACCAGGCTCTTGAGGGGCCTTCAGGCAAACTTCCATCAATCCCTGCGTGACAGTGCTCAGCACAAGGGCTGTTTCTCCGCCAAACTGCATCCTGTCTCTGCATCCAAGGGCGTTAGACACAGGAGTGGGTGACTTCAGGTGGTTTGTTGGCTCCTTGGTTTGCTAGGAGGAGAAGGCCTGTTCATTTTCCTGTTTTTCCAGCAAGCAAGGATGCTTCTGCACAAGGTTTCCTGCTTTTTCCAGCCCTGGGTGGGATTCTGATCCAGTTTTAGTTTTTCACATCTGCAGCAGCAGTAGCAAAGGCGTTGCTGTCGCTTTTCTAGTTTTCCATTTCTGTGCTTTCAAGCTCTAAAAGCTCTGTTTTGCCGAGACAACCTTGCTTGCTGATAGCAGCCAGGCAGGAGAACCAACTTCATATCCATCTAGAGTTCTGTTGAATTGGCCAATATTAATTTGGTGGCTGTGACTTAGAAGCCCTCTGTCGCTATGAAATGTTATGATTCTTCCTTGGAAGATGTGGTGGTAGATCTGAAAAGAAATGAGGTTCTACCTGATAGGAAATGGCCTGTCCCTCATGCTTCTCTCTTGCCACAGATGACAGAACCAAGAGCCGTCTCTCCCCGGGCTCCCGCTGCTCCTGGAGAAGAAGCCAGAGAGGAGCAAACGGAGGTGGATGAGCGCCAGCCTCCATCAGTGCTCACACCAGAGCCTGGATATTCTGAACTTGTAAGTGCCAGTTGTGTGTGGTGCTGTCTTTAGTGCAAAGCAGAGCTGCAAGTTTTGGAGCAGCCAGCACTTTGCTGTTGCTGGCTGAGGATGCTGGGGGCTGCAGTCCTGCCAGGAGCTCAGGATTTCCTCCAGGCAGCGCCCACAGTACTTGGCCTTTGAGCTGTCATGTTGAGGCAGCAAAGGGCTGGTGCCTGTGGGAGAGCATGTGTCTGCTTGGCTCAGGGAAGCTCTATTTCTTGGCTTCTGCAGTGCTATGGCCAAATGCAAAGGAGGTAGTGCTGGAGGTGCCAGGCCTTGGTTTGCTTGTTTTCCCTTTTTGGAAAGGTGTGTTTGGCTTGTGAAAGCGGTCTGCGCTTTCCCTGAGTAGTTCTTCACTTGTACAGTCTCTTTTGGGCCAGCTGTCTTTTGGCTTTTGATAAGCTGCAAAGGGAGGATTGTGTGGTCCATGCAGCTGTTGGGGGCCGTTCTTTTCCCGCATGGCCAAAGAAACAAAGTGCGGGGTTGGGCCGCCTTCTTGTGAGGCCAAAAGCAGAAGCGGCCAGTTTCTGTTGGTGCATATTTGGGTGCAGTCTGCAGCTTTGGCAAGTGCCTTGGAGCGTGGAGTGGGGGCGAAGCTGCAAGTCCTTGACTGCTGTCTTGTGTTGCTCGGAAGAGGAAGGCCATCTTGCACTGGTGCCTGCTGGATCTGAAGTCAGATGGGCACCTTTGTGGCTGGGCAGCTGCGTGGGCCAAAAAAGGACGCAGGGCTGGCGGCCTTGAGCAGCTGAAGATGAGGCAGCGTGTGGCCAGGGGGCCAAGCAGGCCGAGGGCACGGTGGCCTGTGCCAGCAGCAGGGGGGCAGCAGGAGCAGGGCAGGGAGCGTGGCCCTGTGCTGGGCAGCGCTGCGGCCACAGCTGGAGTGCTGTGTGCAGCTGTGGGCCCTGGGAAGCACAAAGCCATGGAGGGGCTGCAGCGTGTGCACAGAAGGACGGGGGAGCTGGGCAAGGGGGTGCAGCACAAGGCCAGTGAGGAGGTGCTGAGGGAGCTTTAGCCTGAACAATGGGGGGCTCATTGAGGGGCCTTCAGGCAAACTTCCATCAATCCCTGCGTGACAGTGCTCAGCACAAGGGCTGTTTCTCCGCCAAACTGCATCCCGTCTCTGCATCCAAGGGCGTTAGACACAGGAGTGGGTGACTTCAGGTGGTTTGTTGGCTCCTTGGTTTGCTAGGAGGAGAAGGCCTGTTCATTTCCCTGTTTTTCCAGCAAGCAAGGATGCTTCTGCACAGCGTTTCCTGCTTTTTCCAGCCCTGGGTGGGATTCTGATCCAGTTTTAGTTTTTCACATCTGCAGCAGCAGTAGCAAAGGCGTTGCTGTCTCTTTCCTAGTTTTCCATTTCTGTGCTTTCAAGCTCTAAAAGCTCTGTTTTGCCGAGACAAACTTGCTTGCTGATAGCAGCCAGGCAGGAAAACCAACTTCATATCCATCTAGAGTTCTGTTGAATTGGCCAATATTAATTTGGTGGCTGTGACTTAGAAGCCCTCTGTCGCTATGAAATGTTATGATTCTTCCTTGGAAGATGTGGTGGTAGATCTGAAAAGAAATGAGGTTCTACCTGATAGGAAATGGCCTGTCCCTCATGCTTCTCTCTTGCCACAGATGACAGAACCAAGAGCCGTCTCTCCCCGGGCTTCCGCTGCTCCTGGAGAAGAAGCCAGAGAGGAGCAAACGGAGGTGGATGAGCGCCAGCCTCCATCAGTGCTCACACCAGAGCCTGGATATTCTGAACTTGTAAGTGCCAGTTGTGTGTGGTGCTGTCTTTAGTGCAAAGCAGAGCTGCAAGTTTTGAAGTAGCCAGCACTTTGCTGTTGCTGGCTGAGGATGCTGGGTGCTGCAGTCTTGCCAGGAGCTCGGGATTTCCTCCAGGCAGCGCCCACAGTACTTGGCCTTTGAGCTGTCATGTTGAGGCAGCAAAGGGCTGGTGCCTGTGGGAGAGCATGTGTCTGCTTGGCTCAGGGAAGCTGTATTTCTTGGCTTCTGCAGTGCTATGGCCAAATGCAAAGGAGGTAGTGCTGGAGGTGCCAGACCTTGGTTTTCTTTCTTTCCCTTTTTGGAAAGGGTTGTTTGGCTTTTGAAAGCGGTCTGCGCTTTCCCTGAGTAGTTCTTCACTTGTACAGTCTCTTTTGGGCCAGCTGTCTTTTGGCTTTTGATAAGCTGCAAAGGGAGGATTGTGTGGTCCATGCAGCTGTTGGGGCCATTGTTTTCCCGCGTGGCCAAAGAAACAAAGTGCGGGGTTGGGACGCCTTCTTGTGAGGCCAAAAGCAGAAGCGGTCAGTTTCTGTTGGTGCATATTTGGGTGCAGTCTGCAGCTTTGGCAAGTGCCTTGGAGCGTGGAGTGGGGGCGAAGCTGCAAGTCCTTGACTGCTGTCTTGTGTTGCTGGGAAGAGGAAGGCCATCTTGCACTGGTGCCTGCTGGATCTGAAGTCAGATGGGCACCTTTGTGGCTGGGCAGCTGCGTGGGCCAAAAAAGGACGCAGGGCTGGCGGCCTTGAGCAGCTGAAGATGAGGCAGCGTGTGGCCAGGGGGCCAAGCAGGCCGAGGGCACGGTGGCCTGTGCCAGCAGCAGGGGGGCAGCAGGAGCAGGGCAGGGAGCGTGGCCCTGTGCTGGGCAGCGCTGCGGCCACAGCTGGAGTGCTGTGTGCAGCTGTGGGCCCTGGGAAGCACAAAGCCATGGAGGGGCTGCAGCGTGTGCACAGAAGGACGGGGGAGCTGGGCAAGGGGGTGCAGCACAAGGCCAGTGAGGAGGTGCTGAGGGAGCTTTGGCCTGGACAATGGGAGGCTCTTGAGGGGCCTTCAGGCAAACTTCCATCAATCCCTGCGTGACAGTGCTCAGCACAAGGGCTGTTTCACCGCCAAATATGCCCTTACTTCATATAAGGGCTTTAGACACTGGAGTGCATGACACTTCCGCCTTTTTGTTTGTGGGTTTCCAAGGAGGAGAAGGCTTGTTCATTTTCTCTTTTTCGTGCAAGGAAGGAGACTTCTGCACAAACTTTCCTGTGCCTTTAAGCGCTGAACGTGATCCTTAACAGTTTCTGGTTTTCCATGTCTGCCGCAGCAGTCGCAAAGAGTCTTGGTGGCTCTTTCGTAGGTTTCCATTTCAGAGCTTTCAACAACTAAAAGCTGCCTTTTTCAGAGACAACCTTGCTTGCAAATAGCAGCCAGGGAGGAATATGGAATTCACAGCCTTATGCGGTTTGATTGAATGTGCCCATTTCAATGTGGTTGGTGTGACTTTGAATGCCATTGCTGATAATGTTCATGAGTTCTCCTTAGATGATGTGGCTGTGCATGTGAGGAGAAATGAGGTTATAAGCGCTAGGTAACGGGCTGTCCCTGTGATTCTCTCTTACCACAGGTGAGAAGAGCAAGACCCCTTTTTCCCCTGGCTCTCTCTGCTATTGCAGAAGAAGCCCAAGAGGAGGAAAACGAGGAAGACGACCACCGCCTTTGTCCAGCCGTGGTCACACCACAGCCTGCTGTTCATTCTAAGAGAGTAAGTGCTCCTTGTGGGGGGTGCTGTCTTTAGTGCAGGGCAGAGGTGCAAGTTTCTGAGCAGCCAGCGCTTGCTGTGTCTGGCCGAGGATGCTGAGTGCTGGAGTCCTGCAGGATGTAGGCATTTCCTGCAGGCAGTGACAGCTAGAAATTGGCCTTTGAGCCGTCATGTTAGGGCAGCGCTGAGCTGGGGGCTCCGGCGGAGCGTCTGCCTGCTTGGCTCAGGGAAGCTCCATCTCTGGGCTTCTGCGGTGTTACGGCCAAGGGCGCACGTGGCAGTGCTGGAGGACAAAAGGCTTTGTTGGTTTGGTTTCCCTTTTGGAAAGGTGTCTTTGGCTTGTGGAGGTGTTCTGCAGTTTTCTTGAGTTGTTCTTTACTTGTAGAGTCACTGTTGGCCCAACTGCCTTTTAGCTTTTGAGAAGCTGCAAACAGCAGAAGGGCCAAGTTTCTGCTGTTCTATTTGCACTGAAGTCTGCAGCTTTGGCAAGTGCATTGGAGCCTGGAGTGGGGGCGAAGCTGCAAGTCCTTGACTGCTGTCTTGTGTTTCTGGGAAGAGGAAGGCCATCTTGCACTGGTGCCTGCTGGATCTGAAGTCAGATGGGCACCTTTGTGGCTGGGCAGCTGCGTGGGCCAAAAGGACGCAGGGCTGGCGGCCTTGAGCAGCTGAAGATGAGGCAGCGTGTGGCCAGGGGGCCAAGCAGGCCGAGGGCACGGTGGCCTGTGCCAGCAGCAGGGGGGCAGCAGGAGCAGGGCAGGGAGCGTGGCCCTGTGCTGGGCAGCGCTGCGGCCACAGCTGGAGTGCTGTGTGCAGCTGTGGGCCCTGGGAAGCACAAAGCCATGGAGGGGCTGCAGCGTGTGCACAGAAGGACGGGGGAGCTGGGCAAGGGGGTGCAGCACAAGGCCAGTGAGGAGGTGCTGAGGGAGCTTTGGCCTGGACAATGGGAGGCTCTTGAGGGGCCTTCAGGCAAACTTCCATCAATCCCTGCGTGACAGTGCTCAGCACAAGGGCTGTTTCTCCGCCAAACTGCATCCCGTCACTGCATCCAAGGGCGTTAGACACAGGAGTGGGTGACTTCAGGTGGTTTGTTGGCTCCTTGGTTTGCTAGGAGGAGAAGGCCTGTTCATTTTCCTGTTTTTCCAGCAAGCAAGGATGCTTCTGCACAAGGTTTCCTGCTTTTTCCAGCCCTGGGTGGGATTCTGATCCAGTTTTAGTTTTTCACATCTGCAGCAGCAGTAGCAAAGGCGTTGCTGTCGCTTTTCTAGTTTTCCATTTCTGTGCTTTCAAGCTCTAAAAGCTCTGTTTTGCCGAGACAACCTTGCTTGCTGATAGCAGCCAGGCAGGAGAACCAACTTCATATCCATCTAGAGTTCTGTTGAATTGGCCAATATTAATTTGGTGGCTGTGACTTAGAAGCCCTCTGTCGCTATGAAATGTTATGATTCCTCCTTGGAAGATGTGGTGGTAGATCTGAAAAGAAATGAGGTTCTACCTGATAGGAAATGGCCTGTCCCTCATGCTTCTCTCTTGCCACAGATGACAGAACCAAGAGCCGTCTCTCCCCGGGCTCCTGCTGCTCCTGGAGAAGAAGCCAGAGAGGAGCAAACGGAGGTGGATGAGCGCCAGCCTCCATCAGTGCTCACACCAGAGCCTGGATATTCTGAACTTGTAAGTGCCAGTTGTGTGTGGTGCTGTCTTTAGTGCAAAGCAGAGCTGCAAGTTTTGGAGCAGCCAGCACTTTGCTGTTGCTGGCTGAGGATGCTGGGGGCTGCAGTCTTGCCAGGAGCTCAGGATTTCCTCCAGGCAGCGCCCACAGTACTTGGCCTTTGAGCTGTCATGTTGAGGCAGCAAAGGGCTGGTGCCTGTGGGAGAGCATGTGTCTGCTTGGCTCAGGGAAGCTGTATTTCTTGGCTTCTGCAGTGCTATGGCCAAATGCAAAGGAGGTAGTGCTGGAGGTGCCAGGCCTTGGTTTGCTTGCTTTCCCTTTTTGGAAAGGGTTGTTTGGCTTGTGGAATTGGTCTGCGCTTTCCTTGAGGAGTTCTTCACTTGATCAGACTCTTTTGGGCCAGCTGTCTTTTGGCTTTTGATAAGCTGCAAAGGGAGGATTGTGTGGTCCATGCAGCTGTTGGGGGCCATTCTTTTCCCGCGTGGCCAAAGAAACAAAGTGCGGGGTTGGGACGCCTTCTTGTGAGGCCAAAAGCAGAAGCGGCCAGTTTCTGTTGGTGCATATTTGGGTGCAGTCTGCAGCTTTGGCAAGTGCCTTGGAGCGTGGAGTGGGGGCGAAGCTGCAAGTCCTTGACTGCTGTCTTGTGTTGCTCGGAAGAGGAAGGCCATCTTGCACTGGTGCCTGCTGGATCTGAAGTCAGATGG